>OX439128.1:52669004-52731504 GCA_949318235.1 Ecdyonurus torrentis | reverse complement strand
TCTGCATCAAGTTTTTTAGAGTAAAAATATCGTTGCTTTATTTTGTTATCTTGCAAGATGTATAATATATAGAAGGTGGCAGGGTCGGATTGGCCATAAGAGCTACTCCGTGATTGCGGAGTGCGCCCCCGTCCCCCCCCCCCCACCCCCCCAAGCTGGCGCCCCTATGCGCCCCGTTCGTTCGTTCGTTCATATAATACATTCATTCATTCCTATATATATAATTATGTATCGTGTATTTGACGCTATGTGTTACTTGCAGGCAATGACACGACGAAGCACGGTGAGCCTGCTTACCCCGGACCAATGTGGCACAAACTTCCTGAGTAGACGAGGTAAAGTCAATAACCCCACTCAATACTTGTCCGTAATCTACGACTATTCCCCCGGAGTGACGCGACTGCTCTTAGTTTCAGTAAATCCACAAGATATGGGAGAACTTGGTTTGGACCCTATGAAGATCTCTAGACCGAGCCTCAGGACCAATAACAACAATGCAACTTACGACAGCAATGTGTTTGTCGTGGGGGATTGAGAATCTCCAGCTAGAAGATACCAAGTACTCGGACCAAGTTAACTTTATATGTTGTTGAATACCTCACTTACATAACATGCATTTATATGGCGCTCGTGTTCTCACAAATATATATGTAATTTTGTTATGTGGCTATAGAATACTTGGCAATATCTAGTGTACTTTATGTGACCAGTGCATGTGCAGGAAATAAACTATATTACGTCATTCGTTAACTAAATGGATAAATATCACGTTATTTATGCTATTTATTATGACGTAAACATCTATTAAATAGATCACGTATAATTTATGTTGTATTTATACCATTAGCATAAATATCAATAAAATATTACGAAATTTATGCTGTATATTTATTTCATTGGCATAAAGATTTGATAGAACTTCACTAATTTATGATGTATTTATGCTATTAGCATAAACATTATTAAAATATTACGTAGTTTATGCTGTATTTATGTAATTAGCATAAACATGTAACACTATCACGTAGTTTATACTGTGTTTATGCCATAAACACAGCATAAACTACGTTTATGTTATTAGCAATAATATTAATAAAATATCACGTGGAATTTATCCTGCATTTCTTTTCATTTTTTGTTTATAAAGCTTTTGCAAATTTTTAAATGTTTTTTTAAAAATTAACGGTTATGACGTCACTTACCTTTGATTTACTAACGAGAAAAACGTAATTGACGTCACAGGTGTTATATTACTGAATAGAAGCGATGTAGTTATACAACGGCTGAGTTTGGCATAATTCTAAAATTTAAGACGTCATTTACGTTTTTATCATTAGATAGTCAATGTTTTGTGACGTCATAACCTTTAATTTTGAGTTATTTTACAATATTTAAAAGTCGTGAAACTGTGTACAAGTTTGTAATTTTTTTTTTTTTAACTTTTGTCAAATTTCGAGAAGTAAGAAATTATTTTTCACTATTTTCAATTTTTTTTTTTTATATAATATAATTTAAAATTTATAGAAACATAAAGAAATCACGATTGATTGAAATTATTATAAATTTTTTATTAATAATAATAATAATAACCTCTTCAGTCCCAGTACTCCCAGTTTACAATACGGTGGGGTGGACTCATGCAGATAATTACATGAACAATAGACTGTCCTTAAAGGGTAAATTCAAGGGTTACAAATATGGCTTCTTCAATGTTATAGATAATGAGAAGATCTGTTCATTGACTCACATGATGCCCCAAAGACTTTCCGTAGTCCCATGGTAGCCCCTTAAACTTGCGCTCATCCTGCGAGATATGCAATCCGCTACAACATTTTCTATGGCCGTAACTATGACGTAAAAGATACGGAAAGAGTTGCATATCTCACAGGATCACGAGTTTGCAGGGCTATGGAAGGGCTTTAGGTTATCATATTTGAGTTTATGAACATTTCTTCTCATTATCTAATATTGAAGAAGCCATGTTGTCAACACTGAACTTTCTCTTTACCACATTGTCAAACATTGTGATGCTAAAGTTAGGTAAATCAACATACAATATAGTTGTCAACTTTAATAACAAGTCATGTTTAAGTAATCAATGTATCTACTAAGTACAAATTTTTATCAACGCAACTTGTTCAAATTTATATTTTTTTTAATACAAATGTAATATAAGATTGTTAAGATGATCGAGTTAACCACAAAATATTTGGTTTAAATTTAATTTATAATTGTAAATGCACAAAATATTGATTTTGTTACTTAATTGTAAGTTGAATGTAACTTTTTCTGGTTTGAAAAATAAAGAAAAATGTTATAAAAATTTGAAGTTTCTTATTATTATTTGAATAAGCTAAAAAGAGTTTTATTTATAATATTTTATTATCTTTTCGTTCGTTCGTTCGTTCGTTCGTTCGTTCGTTCGTTCGTTCGTTCGTTCGTTCGTTCGTTCGTTCGTTCGTTCGTTCGTTCGTTCGTTCGTTCGTTCGTTCGTTCGTTCGTTCGTTCGTTCGTTCGTTCGTTCGTTCGTTCGTTCGTTCGTTCGTTCGTTCGTTCGTTCGTTCGTTCGTTCGTTCGTTCGTTCGTTCGTTCGTTCGTTCGTTCGTTCGTTCGTTCGTTCGTTCGTTCGTTCGTTCGTTCGTTCGTTCGTTCGTTCGTTCGTTCGTTCGTTCGTTCGTTCGTTCGTTCGTTCGTTCGTTCGTTAATTTTTAATTATAGTATTTTATTATTATTTTGTTGTTAAGAAAAATCATACTTGCATCCAAGTTAAACAAACAATTTTAATATATGATGGCTTTGGCTACACACTTCAATACATTTAAATGTAGTAAAATGTATTTATATTTTTGACTTTGTCATACATGCGTTGCTTTCACTCTTGCTGACGGGACAATGTGTGATCCAAGTTACTTGCTATACAACACAAATTTATGCTGCACGCTTAACCTGCATTGTTCAAAATATTCAGTTACATATAGATGTAACTCTTCAGTACAAACTAATAACTTGGTTGACAAAAGTTTTAACAGTAACTTGTTAGTATAAACGTTATTTCTTCAGTGGTAAATAGTTAGTTCTTTAGAACTTAAAAACTTTTTGGTATATATGTATCTAACAAATTTAATATAAAAAACGTGTAAATAAAAAATCTTAAGATACTTTTTTCAATAAGTATAAAACAAATTATTTTGTGAGGCATAATTTTTTCAAAAAATGATTTATTATAAGATTTTGTATATTTATTTTTGATTAAGTGTTCATATTTATATAATAAAACAAACTATGGTTACTAATGTCAGGGTCTGATTTGCGGACCTCCGTTAGTTTCAATCCAGTCCAGGAAGAAGGTCAACCTTGTGAAGACCTCAGGGTAGCCTCCGTCACATCCCGCATCTGCCCCCCAGCTTACCACCCCTACCTCGGTGTAAACTGAGTCGGCTTCCAGTATCACTAGAGGTCCTCCGCTGTCGCCCTGGTTACATGAAATAATATTATGTTATATAAACATCAGGAGTTAGTTACATTGGTCTATACACACGCTATAGCTCATTTTCAGCGGTAAAAAAAAAAAAATATATTCGGTATATTTTATTTAGAAACAGTAAAAATTTTGGCTTAAAGAGTTAAAATAAATATACTAATTTGCCACAATATTTAGTAATTTACCGTTAAATTTTTTTTTTCATTTTTATTCAAAATTCAAAATTCTTTTATTTCCATTCTCCTTACAATCAAATATGCAATAAAAGTTACAATTGTTGAAGGTTTTACATGGAATTGTCAACTTACATACTAGTAGGTAATATATACAGTGATACAGTGATGATGATATATACAGTGATGTTATTATTATTATTATTGTTATTTTTTACAAGGGAACCTATTCTGTCCTTTGTTATAATAACTAATGCTTGAAATGCGTGCTAGTAGCTTACATTGCAAGGTCCGTGCTGACCACCATTGGTGTCCACACAAAGCATGTGGTCGTGTATCAACCCTGGCAGGTACACTGCCTGGCAGTCTGCGTTACCTAGTATTGCAACCTCGGTGTACAGTAGCACTGAGCTTTGGGATCCAGCTAGGAGATAAGAGAGTGAGTCAGTCAGTATAGTATAGAGTGGGAGGGAGGAATGAATGAATGAATGAATGAATGAATGAATGAATGAATGAATGAATGAATGAATGAATGAATGAATGAATGAATGAATGAATGAATGAATGAATGAATGAATGAATGAATGAATGAATGAATGAATGAATGAATGAATGAATGAATGAATGAATGAATGAATGAATGAATGAATGAATGAATGAATGAATGAATGAATGAATGAATGAATGAATGAATGAATGAATGAATGAATGAATGAATGAATGAATGAATGAATGAATGAATGAATGAATGAATGAATGAATGAATGAATGAATGAATGAACGAATGAACGAATGAACGAATGAACGAATGAACGAAAGAACGAACGAACGAACGAACGAACGAACGAACGAACGAACGAACGAACGAACGAACGAACGAACGAACGAACGAACGAACGAACGAACGAACGAACGAACGAACGAACGAACGAACGAACGAACGAACGAACGAACGAACGAACGAACGAACGAACGAACGAACGAACGAACGAACGAACGAACGAACGAACGAACGAACGAATCAATCATGAATCAATGAACAATTCAATAAATCGATATACGTACTTTCACTGGTAAGCCCCCAACCAGTGACGTTGGCTACTTGTCCCTGTAAGGTCAGAGCGACTTGCGAACGACTTGGCAGACGAACTGGCTGGATCAACTCTGAAATTGTACAATGATGCATATATATACAAATATATGCAAATATAATCTTAGTACAAATAAGTACTATATAGTACAAATATAGTATAAATATAATCTTCAATTTTTCTACAAAAAAATATGTAGGGGGGGAAACTTTTTTACATTCTTCTATTAATATTATTATTTTGTGCATAATAATTTACCAAAAAAAAAAAAAAAAAAACTTTGTAAGCGCACTCTTTTATAAAATATATATTTAAAATAATGTTGGTTAATAACACGACAGTGCTGATGTAAGCATATTATACAGTTAAAATGATAGATAGTACTATAGTTTGGTATTACTAGCACACAGAAAATATTGAATGTAATTGGCTAATGTAGAAAAAATGTTTTCAGGTCGACTATAAGCGATTCCTCTCACATCCGCTTCCGTTTCGACTTACTGCACATGCGTAGTAAGGAGAAACGGAAGTGGATGTGACTAAAATCCCTTATAGTCGGCCTCAAAACCATTGTTTTTTTTGCTAGTCAGTAGACTATAATGCACAAAAAGACTACAAGAAAAATGAGTCATTTGTCAATACTTTACAGACTTAGTTTTCTGTAAGTTTTAAAAGACCAACAAAGTTACACTTTTTTATTACTTTTTTTTTATTTATTTTTTTTTACTACCCATTTTGCCTTGTTATATTTTAGTGAAAAGTTAATATCCAATAAGATGTATATTATCTATGTGCTAGCAAATAGCACATCTATCTCTGCACTATGTCAATCATTATCTTTTAATTTATCAAGGCTGGACATTTAAGCTACTGCGGGGAATTTGACTAAAAAATTGTAAAGAAAGAAAAATCTGAAATTTTACACAGTGATACGTTATAGTATAAGGTGTCTTCAAAAATGTGAAAAATTGGGGGGTCATCCTTAAATTATGATATTTTGAAGTTTTAGTCCCATAAGCGCCCACGTTAATTTTAAATTTTATTTCTCTCTTATCTGTTGGCCACAGGTTCTGAAGATTTTATCATAGGTAGCTGTTACTGTTAACTTTTAAATGGCATCATTAAGTATGGAAGTTTTGTATTTAGATTTTGAGATACAAGACATCTAAACCATGATGGTTACTTTTTCTTATACTTACTGTATATCCATATATCTCATATGCAAATAATTAATATTTTAAAATTTCAAAGAATGAATGTCATACCACTAAACAAAACAGACGTTGGTAACTTTAGAATGGCGATGTCATTTGTGAACATATTAGGGTCAAAATTATGGTGCACGATTGCAACATTGGTGCTCACTATTTGACGTCCATCCTCCACTTCTGCTCTGATGTCATGAGTGCCGAGGTACACCTCAAAACTGTAGAACCTGCATGACAAAACATTTAGCATAATTTTATAATTAATTTAAATAATTTTTATACTTTAATATTATTTTGAAATAGCACTCAAGTAATCAATTAATTGTCTTTAATTTATTTCTGCGTGTTTTTTTTTAAATAATAATTTTTTTTTCAATCTTATTTACTGATATTATTGCTACTTCCCTCTTATTATAATTTTGTATGCAATCAAAAATTTGCATGAATGTTTTCTGTTGGGGTTAGGTGTAAGAGTGGGCCACACATATTATCAGGCTTAAACCTAACCCTTTCAAAAATTTGTATTTTTTTTATCTATGCATTTATTTGAATACAGATGATTGTTTATTTATTTATTTATTATATTTCTTATGATTACGTTAAATAATGTAAATACACAGAAGTATTTAGCTCATAGAGTAGTCATAGTTCACAACATTATTTATTTGAAATACATATATGGGCACATGTGTGTGTATATATATATATATATATATATATATATATATAAATATATATATATACACATATACATATATATACATATATATATATATATATATATATATGTTATCTCTCTCTCTCTCTCTCTCTCTCTCTCTCTCTCTATATATATATATATATATATATATATATATATATATATATATATATATATATATATATATATATATATATATATACACATATATATATATATATATATATATATATATATATATATATATATATATATATATATATATATATATATATATATATATATATATATATATATATATATATAGAGAGAGAGAGAGAGAGAGAGAGAGAGAGAGAGAGAGAGAGAGATAACAATCTTACCCTTGCGCACAGTGCGCTGCAGTTAAAACGATATTCTCTGAGATTAAAGATCCTCCACAGAACCACCTTGTGTCAATAAAAACTCCAACCTGGAAAGGAAATGCACCTCTCTGCACCTCCGTACCTCCAACTATGCGAGTCTCATCTGGAGCTATTACGTAGAAGAAATTTAAAGTGAACACCCAGACCTAACGACATGCCCTTTTAATTCACAAAATGGGGCATCCAAAAGCATTTTCAAATGTTACTATTACTCAAATGTAAACCCCGCAAGAAAGCGCAAAAAAGTTGTAAAGTAGGCAAAATGCTCAAATTTTGAACATTTCTGACCTCAGGATTGTTCACATTCAATGTTGTGCAGGTTGCATAACCTGAAATTTTGATTATACGTTAATTAGGGCGTAAAAATTAGGTTTTTGGATAAAATAATTGTATTTTTCAAAATTCCTTTTTTTTGTGTTTAATAAATTATAAAGGATACTTGTATGGTCTGGATGATTGCTTTAATTATAAAAATATACACGTAAATGGATCACTTGTAATGAACGTTTTTTAATTGTTGTTACGTATTATATATTTTTAATGATTGTTCCAAATGAGATCTTCAAAACTGATGACTATTTTTATCAAAATAATAATGCAACCTCACGAGAGAGCGTGATAATACTGTAAAGTATGCAATTTGCGTGACTATTTATGTTTCTGACGTCAGAAACTTGCAAAAAAATAGTAAAAAATGTTGTGCGGGTTGCAGAAATAAAAATTTTCTGATCACTGCTATACGGAGCTATAATGCGGTTTTGAGAAAAACTAAAGTTATTTTTGTAAGTCCCATCAAGTGTTTTGTGATAAAAATGCTTATGCTTTCTTCTGGTCTATTCCTTTAAGAATGTTTAAATTTGTTTTATAGTTCGTTCATTACAAGTGGTCCATTTAATATATTTTTAAGAAGCTTTCACAAAGGAAGTAGAAGTTTCTTGTAAATTAACATAGTAACGTTTCATTTCCCGTAACGTAATTTGGCTCGACAGCAAGACATTATAATAGCACTCTGTTTTAATTTAGGAATACTTATTTTGCTTTGCAAAAGTCACGGAGAATGTTTTTGAAATAAAAATGATAGCTAACAAAATTAGTTCCCTTGCAGTATTTTTAGTAAAAATAAAAATAAAATAAAAGTGAAAAAATCGTATGGTGCACACGCACAAAAGTAAATATGAAGTAACTATTTGAGCTTATTTCCAATATATAATATTTCAATTATAATATTAACCATCTACACTGAAACAAAAATAAATGCGTAATAATTATGCTAGCTCATTTTCAGCACAATTTATTTATTACAGAATAATTTATGCTATATTACATAATAACTATGTTATACAGCATAAATATTTTGCTATACAGCATAATTACTTATATTGTTATATTTTAGCATTATTTATGCTATAATGACATAAATGCAGCATAATTTACGTAATTTATTCTTTCCGTGTATATGCTATACTCGACTCAAAAAACCTCAGTCAATTTAAATCGCACGGAAAACATAAATTTAAGAAATTATTTTAAGATACATATCAATAACTCTTTAGTACTAAACAATAACTATCTTGCAAAAAGTTTAAAGAGTAACTCGTTAGTACAAACGTAATTTCTTTAGCGGTAAATAGTTAACTCTTTAGATTCTAAAAAGTTTAGTATGTATCTAAAGAATTTATTATGAAAAAAGTCTAAATATGAACTCTTTAGATAATTTTTTCCGTGCGGGCATGCCTAAAGTATCGCCCATTGTCACATTTGAGGAGAAGGGGGTGGCTGGGCGATACCGTAAAAGGTCGAACGGCAGGTATAACTCAGGTTTTTTGAGTCAAGTATATATAATTATATACTGCGTATAATGTTACAAAAGCATATCGTATGCAGCGTGCTGTTCTAATTTAGGATCATTTATACTTTAGGGGTGTATGCGGATGACGTCATATATTGAATGTGCTTGAAGGCCATACTGGAGTAGTGAACAACATTACTCAGTATAGGCCAAACTTCTTCTTTTTTTTTTTTTTTGTGTTTTTTTTTTAAGAAATCGATTACTTTTCTGTTATTGTTATTTTTCTCACATACTTGCGATAGTAATTTCACTTATTTACAACATCAATGCTCTCACAAAAAATAATGCAAAGTATTTTTAAACTGACAAATTTTATTTAATTTATTTTCTTATACTGCTCATACTATTGAGTAATCTAACATGGAATTGACTTTAAAGCAAATGCATAAACCCTATATATTATAATGACATAAATACAGCATAAATTACGTAATTTATGCTGTATTTATGTAATTATAGTATAAATTATGCCCACTTAGAACAACACAAATAATTATGCTGAACCAACATCATGCATATAGCTTCACGTATACATAATAATTAGCAAATAATGTTGAACTTATGTAATGGGTGTCCGTCACTAAATGCGGCGTGCGTTGGGCCTCATTCGTTAAAAAAAATATTTACGCTATATACCATAGTTATTATGCAGTATAGCATAAATTATGCTATATTGAACAAACTGTGCTGAAAATAGTCTGACATAATTATTACGTTGCTATTTTTGTTCGTGCAATTAATATTAATTAATTACTTACTTTGTCTTTGCACGACGGTGAAGTTTGGTTTACGATCTTGAAACGTCCGATGTATTTTGTGCCATGTTGGCAAGCCCTGCAATATTAATATACATTCAACAGAAGTACATGCACACATCATAGACAAAAATAAACATTTCTTCGTATAATAACGTAATTTATATTTAACACAGCACATAGTATATAACAACTATAAGTTAAATATAGCATATAATACTGAAAATTTATATATATATATATAATATATATATATATATATATATATATTATTTGAATTCGAGCACCATTGTTTGATGTTATATAACGCCAGAAGATAGGGAATAAATATGAATTTAAGATTTGTATATTAACATTTACCGCATTACTCCCATCATACTGTAAATAAAATACAAAAAATACAACTCAATGCAAATACTATACATCAATATATCAGGTACTGAAAGACAAGCCTCCATAGCTTAATGATTAAGAGCAGTGGAGCGTGCATTCGGGAGGTGTATATATGATCTATATGATTGCACCGACCAGCCTGCCTAGATGTTTCTACGGTTTCTCTGGGCTGTCATGGCAAATGTTGGGTTGTGTAGTTAGGCCACGGCTGGTGTGTGCTATTTTCATTTATTTATTTCCTTACCTGTCGATAAGACAATGTCTTGACTTTGAGACTATGGATTGCGGTGTATAATATGACTAAAATACTGCACCTTGTGAACCTGCCTTTAAATGAACAATGATACTGACCTTTGCAACCGCCGCCAAGCACAAAATAAGAAATATTGCTCTCATGTTGTCGTGCACTTTTACATCACAAACGTAGCATGTAATCTTTAAGAAATATTGAAATATTTATTTATCTTATTGAGTGACGTGATCAGACATTTATCAATCAATATGCAATCATCAAGTGTAATCTTTAATGTTTGATATGCAGGCGTAATTATGTAAGTCACTATATAATTATACACTCTAAAAATTAGTGCATTACTTTAGTTAAGAATCCTAACTTATTTAAGATAATCACTTTTACGTATTGTAAGTAGCTAAAATAATGCATTTTAGCAAGTTATTAAAAATAGCTAATTTAAGTTGTTTTTCAGGCTATTTTAAGTTAAAATTAGCTATATTGTAAATAATTTGCTAAAATGCATTATTTTAACTATTCATAATAAAACTTAAAAGTGATAAAATTCGTAACTAAAGTAATGCATCATTCTTTAGAGTGTAACAAAGACAGATTCACTTAGGTGCTCAAAGACTATCAGTAGAATTTCTGATTATGACGTCACTCTTACAATAGACAACTTGCATGCCATTTTTTTATGGTCTTAAAAAATTCTTTAGGAAAAATTATTACCATTTGTGTTTATAGAACTTCTTGAAAAAGCTCCTTCATATTTAAAACAATTTTTGAAATTCAAATTTTATTTGAAGTATATAAAGACGGTGGCCATTACGCTGAAAAATGATTTTTTTTTATTATGTAAATCGTCCTGACAAGTTCGCAGCCCCTAGATAATTTTTTCCAACGGCCGAATTTTTTTAAAACGCTGTATTTTCTACAACAGCTTTAAAAAAAAAATCCGCTGTTGGAAAAAAGTTGTTCACTCGTCCAAACAATTTCAACAATTAAAAAAAAAAAAAAAAAAAAAAAAAAAGTGAGCAGTCTTTTGGCGTAATGGCCACCGTCTTTACTTCAAATAAAATTTGAATGTCCAAAATGATTTTAAGTATGTAAGAGCATTTTTCAAGAAGTTTTATATACAGCAATATTATTTATTTTTCCTAATGAATTTATTTAAGACCATAAAAAAAACGGCATGCAAGTTGTCTATTGAGCATTCTAAACTTTCAAGATCAATCAACTTTACAAATCACATCATACACGTAAACAAATTATCTAAAAAGTTCATATTTAGACTTTTTTTATACTAAATTCGTTAGATACAAACTAAATTTTTTAGAATCTAAATAGTCAACTATTTACCGCTAAAGAAATAACGTTTATACAACGAGTTACTCTTTGAACTTTTTTTACAAAAGTTATTGGTTTTGTACTAAAGAATTATTCATATGTATCTGAATAATTTATTTAAATTTACGTTTTCCGTGTATGATTGCAAGCAAAATTCCAAGTCATAAGCTTTATGTTTATTAATTGGACCAAGAGCAATCGCCGTAAGAAACAAAGAGTTTTATTGTGATCAATGAACATCAGTATATTATATAATGTTGCTATCTATAAGTATACAAATATTTCTAATACTAATGATTATTCTAAAAGGCCTTTCTTAACTTATTTTTCTATTTATTTGCATAATTATTTTACAGTAGATTAATGAGCAGTTTTAAGAAGAAAAGTAATGTATATAAAAACAAGCTTTACGAGCGAAGAGAAGGAATAATGTATAAAATAATAATCCAGTGAAACGGCTCCAGCATAATATTTCTTTATACATACATGTGTAATATAATTGACTTTTTGATACCATAGTAAACATGTATTGCTTCAATGGAGGTTATCGGGTTTAAAAATTCTATAAAAATTTCTATAGCTTACAACACGTTAAAGTAAGTCTAGTATTTCTTATTTAACTATTACCGAAATCAGTAAAGTAGTTTTTCTCAAAAATCGCAAATAAGCATGTTTTTCCTCATAAGTGTAATGTTAAATTATTAAATAAAGGGAACCTTGGCTTTCCCCGCGCGCTAAACTGATAAGCTCCATTGTAGAGACACAAAATGTGCCTCATGAAGCTAGGGCCTCACTGCTGGGCCTCCATTGTCTGCTATCCATTGCAAGAAAGAAGTGAGCCTGGTGAAGACTTCAGGGTAGCCGGCTTCACATCCTGCATCTGCCCCCCAGCTGACGAGCCCCACCTCGGTGTAGACTGAGTCGGCTTCCAGTATCACCAGAGGTCCTCCGCTGTCGCCCTGAGTGAGTGAGTGAGTGAGTGAGTGAGTGAGTGAGTGAGTGAGTGAGTGAGTGAGTGAGTGAGTGAGTGAGTGAGTGAGTGAGTGAGTGAGTGAGTGAGTGAGTGAGTGAGTGAGTGAGTGAGTGAGTGAGTGAGTGAGTGAGTGAGTGAGTGAGTGAGTGAGTGAGTGAGTGAGTGAGTGAGTGAGTGAGTGAGTGAGTGAGTGAGTGAGTGAGTGAGTGAGTGAGTGAGTGAGTGAGTGAGTGAGTGAGTGAGTGAGTGAGTGAGTGAGTGAGTGAGTGAGTGAGTGAGTGAGTGAGTGAGTGAGTGAGTGAGTGAGTGAGTGAGTGAGTGAGTGAGTGAGTGAGTGAGTGAGTGAGTGAGTGAGTGAGTGAGTGAGTGAGTGAGTGAGTGAGTGAGTGAGTGAGTGAGTGAGTGAGTGAGTGAGTGAGTGAGTGAGTGAGTGAGTGAGTGAGTGAGTGAGTGAGTGAGTGAGTGAGTGAGTGAGTGAGTGAGTGAGTGAGTGAGTGAGTGAGTGAGTGAGTGAGTGAGTGAGTGAGTGAGTGAGTGAGTGAGTGAGTGAGTGAGTGAGTGAGTGAGTGAGTGAGTGAGTGAGTGAGTGAGTGAGTGAGTGAGTGAGTGAGTGAGTGAGTGAGTGAGTGAGTGAGTGAGTGAGTGAGTGAGTGAGTGAGTGAGTGAGTGAGTGAGTGAGTGAGTGAGTGAGTGAGTGAGTGAGTGAGTGAGTGAGTGAGTGAGTGAGTGAGTGAGTGAGTGAGTGAGTGAGTGAGTGAGTGAGTGAGTGAGTGAGTGAGTGAGTGAGTGAGTGAGTGAGTGAGTGAGTGAGTGAGTGAGTGAGTGAGTGAGTGAGTGAGTGAGTGAGTGAGTGAGTGAGTGAGTGAGTGAGTGAGTGAGTGAGTGAGTGAGTGAGTGAGTGAGTGAGTGAGTGAGTGAGTGAGTGAGTGAGTGAGTGAGTGAGTGAGTGAGTGAGTGAGTGAGTGAGTGAGTGAGTGAGTGAGTGAGTGAGTGAGTGAGTGAGTGAGTGAGTGAGTGAGTGAGTGAGTGAGTGAGTGAGTGAGTGAGTGAGTGAGTGAGTGAGTGAGTGAGTGAGTGAGTGAGTGAGTGAGTGAGTGAGTGAGTGAGTGAGTGAGTGAGTGAGTGAGTGAGTGAGTGAGTGAGTGAGTGAGTGAGTGAGTGAGTGAGCGAGTGATTTATTATTAAAAAAAAGTTAAATTAAATGTTTAGATAATATTTTGTCGTGCATATAAAAGTGTAACTTACGTTGCATGGTCCACGCTGGCCTCCATTGGTGCTCACACAAATCATATGATCCTCAACTAGTTCCAGAGTGTAGGCATTTTCACATTCTGTGTTGCTGATTATTTGAACCTCAGTGAAGAGAAGCACTGAACTTTGGGAGCCACCTGCAATTGCGTTATTTATTAAGAAATTAAATTTATTTCAGAATACAAATAGCTCTATAGAGATAAAAAAAAAAAAAAAACAACAACTATGGATGCGTTATCTGGTGTTTTAGTTCAAAATTTACCAAAATGTTAATGTAGTCCCACGAGGGAGCGTGAAAATACTGTATATGCAATTTGCGTTACTATTCATGTTTCTGATGTCAGAAACATGCAAAAAAATAATAACAAAAGGTTGTGCGGGTTGCATACATTGAAATTTTCTGATCACTGCTACGGGGCTACAATTGGGTTTTGAGACTAACTATAAAGTTATTTATGTAAGTCCCATCAAGTGTTTTGTGATATAAATGCTTATGTTTTCTTCTGTTCTATTCTTTTATGTAGACACAAAGATCTATTACCATCCCGCGTGATGCCCCAGCCGCTGACAATCGACGTCTCTCCCTCAAAAGTTTGGTCAACCTGGGAGAGCGCAGGTAAGCGAACTGCCTGTACAAGCTCTGAAATATTAATTAAGAAACAAAGTGTTAGTGATTCAAAGACGTAATAATTTTAAATAGTGAGAAAAAAATGACAGTTATATTTTATGGCTTATAATTAAATGGTCAAAGCAACATTTCTCAAATTTGTTGGCAATATCGTAAGTCAGAATCTAGATAGATAGATAGATAGATAGATAGATAGATAGATAGATAGATAGATAGATAGATAGATAGATAGATAGATAGATAGATAGATAGATAGATAGATAGATAGATAGATAGATAGATAGATAGATAGATAGATAGATAGATAGATAGAAAGATAGATAGATAGATAGATAGATAGATAGATAGATAGATAGATAGATAGATAGATAGATAGATAGATAGATAGATAGATAGATAGATAGATAGATAGATAGATAGATAGATAGATAGATAGATAGATAGATAGATAGATAGATAGATAGATAGATAGATAGATAGATAGATAGATAGATAGATAGATAGATAGATAGATAGATAGATAGATAGATAGATAGATAGATAGATAGATAGATAGATAGATAGATAGATAGATAGATAGATAGATAGATAGATAGATAGATAGATAGATAGATAGATAGATAGATAGATAGATAGATAGATAGATAGATAGATAGATAGATAGATAGATAGATAGATAGATAGATAGATAGAGAAGCAAGAATAATAAATGTTTTAATAGACTTTAGTTTCTAAATGGGAGGATTAGAATAATTTTTTATTATGTAAAAAAAGATAAAAATGTAAAAAATTATTTTCATTTTTATCCTTACCTGAGAAGGTAACTGGTGATGCAAGTCTAAGCAAGGCAATGTCGTTAGTGTACCAAGTTGGGTCAAAGTTGGGATGTACGACCTTGTCACTGGTGCTCACCACTTGACGTCCCTCCTCACTGCCTGCGCGAATATCGTGACTGCCGAGGTATACTTCGAAGTTGGAGAAACTGCAAAGTTGTACAAATTTAATATCGACTGCGTGCAGCATTATATATTTTATTCTGTGCATACAAACTTAAACTAAAGGTAATAAATAGTATATTCAATCAATCAATCAATCAATCAATCAATCAATCAATCAATCAATCAATCAATCAATCAATCAATCAATCAATCAATCAATCAATCAATCAATCAATCAATCAATCAATCAATCAATCAATCAATCAGGTAGTCAATCGATATATAATCAATTAAGCACACAGGCAGTCAATAAATAAATGAAAAAATATATAAATAAATAAGTGAATAAATAAATAATCCAGGCAATAAATAAATGAATCAGTTAATCAGTCAACCAGGCAATGATCAATAAATTAATTAATGAATCAGGTAGTCAATCAATCGATCAATCATAGAATTAACTAATCATCTAGTCAAGCAATCAATGAATCAATGCTTATCCAATAAATGAATCAATGAAGCAAGTATTCAATTGATCAATCAATCAACCTAAGCAGTCACTCATTCAATTAACATGTAGATCAATCAATCAATCAACCTAAGCAGTCACTCATTCAATTAACATGTAGATCAATCAATCAATCAATCAATCAACCTAAGCAGTCACTCATTCAATTAACATGTAGATCAATCAATCAATCAATCAATCAATCAATCAATCAACCTAAGCAGTCACTCATTCAATTAACATGTAGATCAATCAATCAATCAATCAATCAATCAATCAATCAATATGCAAGTTGCACGAGGTACATAGATGCTTCAATCTGTCAGACAGATATTTGGCCTACTCTTGAGTACAGTGACCAGCAGTTAAGATGACATCTTGCGAGATAAGAGACCCTCCACAAAACCAGTAAACGTCCACGAAGACGGCAGCTTGGAATGGGAAAGATCCTCTCTCAGCTTCTGTTCCGCCAATGATGTGTGGCTCATCAAAAACTGAAATTAAACTTCAAGTTCATATTTTTGCAAGTAAAACTGTTTTGTCACCGGTAACACCAATTGTCAGAAAACTATTTAGCTACATTTAATACTTTTATATATTTAACAAAGGAATCAAAATAATTATTAAAAAATAAAATAAAATGAAAAGAGAGAGAGAGAGAGAGAGAGAGAGAGAGAGAGAGAGAGAGAGAGAGAAAAAAAAGAAAAAAGAAATGCACCAAAGAATAAATAAGAGGTTCTATTTTTTATTTGCAGGTATAAATAATCAAATTAATAACATTATAATAAAAAACTGAAATAAAATAGGTTTAACGATTGGCTTGCTTTATTGGATTTAATTCATTATAATTATCTGCATATTACTTCCAATTGGTTTGAATATTGTCATAGCAAAAACTATGATGGTTACTTTCATAAATATTTATTTAAATGAGTAAGAATCAATTAAAAATACAAATATTTTGCTTTAGAAAATGCACAAAAATGTGTTTTTTTCCATCAAATTTTCACAAGGTCCCCTTTATTTAACATTACTCTATGGGGAAAACATACTTTTTTTTTTTTTTGCCATTTATGAGAAAACTACTCTACGGTTTTCTGAAAAACTTAAATTAGAAATACTAGACATATTTTTACGTATTTCAGACATACAATTTTTTAAACCGATAACCTCCAACGAAGAAAACAGTAAAGAATGTGAATTACTTACGATGAGGCTTGTTGACCTGCGCTGGTTGACTTCTTCTCATGGACTTTATATTTTTCCATTGTACCGATGTGGGTAGGGCCTATACATGTATTACAAGTTATAAATATATATATAAGTTACACACACACACACACATATATATATATATATATATATATATATATATATATATATATATATATATATATATTTATAAAGTAACGGTAAAAGTAACTCCACTACTTTTAAGGGTAGTGAGTAACGTAACGAAGTTACCAAGTAACCAAGTAACGTTACTTAATAAGTTTTATGTAACGTGAATTTTAGTAACGTGAATTAGTTTTAAGGCGGTAAATCAGGTACACTTAAGTCCCTCGTAAATGTAACATCAAAGACGATGCCGCTTTTTAAGGAAAAGGGTAGAAATGCGTAGTCAGGTAAGAGCAGCGTTGCCAGCTGCTCTTTTCTTGCTTTTGCTATGTGAGAAAGTGATTGACATCTCACTTCAGATAACAAAACCTGCATATTATTTGTAAAAGACACGAAATATTTTGCTATTGTGTCTTAAAAGCTTTTTTCACTTAAGTTATTTAGATTTGTTATGTTGTTTTCATGCTCGCGAATACAAAGAAGAGTAAAAATAATGAGGTGAGATGTCAATCACTTTCTCACTTAGCAAAAGCAAGGAAAGAGCAGGTGGCAACGCTGCTCTTACCTGACTACGCATTTCTACCCATTTCCCTTAAAAGCGGCATCGTCTTTGATGTTACATTTACGAGGGACTTAAGTGTACTACGGGAGTTGACTAAAAAATTGTAAAGAAAGAAAAATCTAAAATTTTACACAGTGATTCATTAGGATATAGGGTACCTTCAAAAAAGTGAACATTTTGGGGGGTCACCATGCTAGACGATGCTAGATTTAAAATTATGATTTTTTTTTTAATTTAGTCGCATAAGATCCCGTCCCATAAGAGCCCATGTTAATTTCATTAAATATTTTTTCTCTTATCTGATGGTCATGAGTTCTAAAAAAAATTATCACAGGTAGCTGTTACTGTTAACTTTCAAATGGCATCATAAAATTTCCAAGTTTTCTTTATAGATTTTGAGATACAAGCCATCTAAATAAAACCCTGCATAATAAAAATAGGTTATTATGAAATTTAAATCGCCTTGTCTATAATATGACAAAATAGTATTTAAATATTTAAAATTAATTGATAATGACGTCACAATTACCTGAGCAGCCGCACACAGACAAACAATGAAAACTAATCTCATGTCTGCTCGACCAGTTGACTCGAAAATATTACAAAATTTTAGTGAAAGTAAAAAAGTACTTCTCAGACTTTTATCTTGTTATTGTATATCTTGTCAATCTTACCAGAAAAACCCAATTGTTAGATTAATATTTTGGAAAATATTGACCAATGTTAATTATCAATATAATTATGTATGTATTATGTAACACTGCTATACCATAAGTATGTTGTTTGTCATCATCATAGTCTTGTTTTATCAATGGCATTGATAGCGCTGTAAATATTAATTTACACTTTAAATTCATATTTAATCCACATCTTCTGGCGTTAAGTTACATCAAAATGATGTTTGAAAAAACATCGCAAATATATATATATATATATATATATATATATATATATATATATATATATATATATATATATATATATATATATATATATATATATATATATTATACTATAGCTGGAATTTGGATTTATCAACGAATGAATATATTAATGAAATCTATCTAGCATGCTCATTTCTAATTTATTATTTATTTTTCTGTTATTTTATTTTATTAAGCTCTAAAACAATTTTAAGCCTAATTAAAAGATTGATGCTAATTATAAGTCAATAATGCATTATCACTTTTTTTATTTTTGGTGATCTGAAAGCCTTATTATTATTCTATTTTACTTAAAAATTATGTGTGTTTTGATAATTTTATTTTTCTTATTATTATTTTGATCAATTTAAATGTGTATAAATTTCAAATACCACAAAATACAATCAAACACAGCACGTTTGTCGTTACTCTTTTTGTTAATGTGATCAGCCTGGTCGGGTCAATTAAAACAATTCTAATTTCTTAAATTCTAATTTATTTTATTACATATACTTAAAAAAAGGAAACTATACATCTCATAAATACATATTTTTATAATTTATGAATTAAAATATAGAGAAAAAGATATAAAATAAAATAGTGTTATAATGTATGTATCAAATTTAATGGAAGTTCTACAACAGTTTGTGTATGCATGTATGTATGTGTACATGTATGTGTACATGTATGTATGTGTGTGTGTGTGTGTGTGTGTGTGTGTGTGTGTGTGTGTGTGTGTGTGTGTGTGTGTGTGTGTGTAAGAGAGAGAGAGAGAGAGAAGAAGAGAGTGTGTATATAGGCCGGTTGCTCTCAAATTTAAGAGCCACCATTATGTTGGTACGGAATACATAGGCCAACATAAGAAAAACGTAATTTTAATTTTTTTTTAATAGCAAAAGAAGCTTCAAACCTCAATCAAATCCTTATTTCTAGCTCCTAATAAGTTCGAAGAATATGAGCAAAATTCGTTCAGTTTAAACTCTTTTTAAGTAAAAAATTAGGAGAAATAATGTTTCTCCTATATGCTGGACAATGTATTAGGCACCACAAACATGGCGACAAAGCGCAAGGATGTGCAAGGGGTCTATAATGTTAAATAAGAGGTCCAGCGGGATGCGTTTCTTTTTCTAGCGTGACACTGATTAGTGCTACAACCTAATTAAAAAAAAATAATAATAAAAGTAAAATAGTAAATTTTTGGATAAAGGGTTTAAAAAATATTGGGAGGGATGCATCAACAAGATAACAAAGTTAACTTTTGAAAAATTCTGATTATTATGAATACTTAACAGAGTTACTCAAAAGATAACACTGTTATCTTTTTGATGAATACTTTGATATTGCACAATATTATATATAAATATTATTTTCTCTTAATTATTTTTTTTTCTATACAAGTACAGTTAAAAATCCTTGCTTAATATGCTATTCTACTTTAAGTGAAATTCATCTAAAAGTTCAACCACTACTCCACGAGAGCAAAGTAATCTGTGAAGGACCACTAAACCTCTTATCACAGACCGGTGGTTGATAAGGCACCTCCCAATGTTTGATTGATGACGTCAGCTGAGTGACATCTCCATTATTCAGTGACAGAACATCAAAAACATTCGTGCCAACAATCTCAGTTCCAGGAAAATATTTCTTCAACATTTGCAAGTCAATTTCTACAACACGACGTTGATTTTCTGAAAACATCAAAATTAATGATTTTTCAGCACAGATAACCTCATTAGCAGATTTTAATTGTAAAATCTTCGCTTCTATTTGTTCACTAGTTCTGTCCATAACATTCATATCCCCCACCTTACTGCATAAGTTATTGCCGTAGAATGCAACTCCTTCCAGTGACGTATTTATAATTTCATCCATATTAGTACAAGACAATATAGCGGCACTCACTTTGAAATTATCATATTTTGTACGTAACTTCAGTAAAATTTCATCCATCATCAGTTTGGATTCTGCACTCCAGCCAAATAAAAACAAGTGCACTAAATTTGTCTTGACAAAAGTTTTCTTTACACATTCATCCACATTATCTAACACAGCGTCGAAGTGGAACGTCTCTATGTTCACGTCTTTAATGTGAGGAAACGTGACATTCCGAATCTGTTCCGTATCATTAGGATCATATTTATTATGAGACTCAGGAAATTGAGGTCCAACTATTAAATAACTACCACAATTTTCAGGTAACGCTCTCTCTAATTGATATTTCACGTAACTCCCATCATCACTTCTCTGTAACGATTTCATCATTAAATATTCAGAGTAATTCATATAAAATGCCCACTTCACAAAACTGAAACAGAAATGTGGTATTCCTTCTTTGACAATTATTTGCTTGAATAAATTTTCAGTTTCAATGTCACCTTCACTAGAATGGTTCAAAGTTGTGCAGTATAATTTTGTACGTCTCGCTCGTATTTTTCTAACAATGGAAAACCATTCTTGACATACTGATGAAGCACTAATTAAGTCACCATAATTTAAGTTAATTAAAATAGATTTTATTATAAGTTCATGTGATGATAAAATTATACTAATTTTATCTGAAATTTCACTTTTAACAGAGGTCATTTTTTATCACTGATTCTAGCTCAATTATATATTTATGCAAAACACAAACAAATTTATAATAATATAGTGTTTCTAAATACACATATTCAGCACAGTTCAGCACAATTACTATACTTATTTTATGTTATTACAAAGTAACAAAATTTGTACTATATAATATAGCAATGGTTCAATTAAGCAAGAACTCCGTAATTTATTTTTTACGTATAATGTTTATAAATTTTAGTTGTTCAATATTGTGCAACAATGATTTTTAGAGAAGTTTCTTGAACTTTATGGATTCACTTTTCAACTCAAAACAAACGGTAACTATTTTAGTTATTAAATAAGATATTGCAATAAAATAAATTTAACTATACTACACGAAACAATTGTCACTGTTCGTAAAACCTCTAGCTCTACAATTGTACTACTCACTAAAACTATCGTTCTGGCACACGCAATACGCGATCCAGTTTTAATGCGATAGTATTGAACCAGTGACGTCACAAGTGAGTCATATATAGATAACGGCGCATGTATAATCCTTATTATTAATATCAATAATTAAGATACGGATATTTAGATAAGTACACGGAAAGAATAAATTACGTAATTTATGCTGTTTTTATGTTTATAGCATAAATTA
Source organism: Ecdyonurus torrentis (assembly GCA_949318235.1). Classification (NCBI taxonomy): domain Eukaryota; kingdom Metazoa; phylum Arthropoda; class Insecta; order Ephemeroptera; family Heptageniidae; genus Ecdyonurus; species Ecdyonurus torrentis. The sequence goes on along the minus strand of OX439128.1, from coordinate 52,709,536 downwards.
TGCTAAGTTAGAAAAACATAAATAATTATGCTGTACAACATAATATTTATGCTATTAAGACATAATTATTATTCAATATAATATAAATTATGCTGTATTGAACAAATTATGCTGAAAGTGGGCTAGCATAATTATTACGTAGTTATTTTTGTTGGTGTACAGTACAGAGCAACTCCGCCCCCAAAACCGGAAACAGCTGCATGGTCAGCAACGTAACAACGGCATTCCTTGAGTAAATATACATATAAGAAATATTAAAATTCAAGAGTTTTAGTCAGCTCGAAATATCGCTACGTAAATTATTATTTTATATACAAAAATTTATAATATAACATTTAATTTTTATTATCACTTTAATTTACGGTTTAGAAATATTGAATAACTTCAGATTGCTCGTCATGGAAAAAAATTATTTTTTGAAATAATTCTCATTTAAATTTGATAAACTCTAAAAATCTAAATGCAACGTGATATAAAAGTTGAGGAGTTGAAGTTTAACTACGTGCCATTAAATAAAGATCTACGTCATTGGAGACAGTGTACGAAAGTTCTGAAATCACTTGATTAACATTACAGGAGCAGTGGAGCAGACATTGTTAGGCAACGTAGAGGGGTGTGCAGGGAACAGAGGGGGTTATTATCTTCGCAGTATATTGTAAATATCTAGCTATATAGTATAGGGTGTATGCATTCATGTTAAAGTTGTCGCCATGTTGGATAACTCAATAACATGGGTGGCATAGGAAAATAACTGATTTTCCTAGTTTAAAAACACCATGCAATATTTTTGAGAGCATTGATGCTGTAAATATGTTGAATTATAGTATCTTAATTATGTGTGAAAAATAACAATATAACAAAAACTTAACCAATTTCCCAAAGAAAATTGGCTTAAATGAAGTTTGTCCTATGTTGAGCAATGTTATTCACTACTCCAGTATGGCCTCCAAGTGCATTAAATATGACGTCATCCACATACACCCTATAGCACGGAAAATGCAATGCACTGGTGAAGGAAAAGAAGTTTTAAATTTTGTTTTACAATTTCATTGTCACATTTTTGTTTTTCTAAGAATTAAATGTTTAATACATTTCTTTTTCCATCTTTACGCAAAGTGTTCCAATTTTTTTTCGATTTTTTTTTTTGAGAAAACTATAGGATGTATGCATTTATGTTAAAGTCAACACCATGTTGGATCACTCAATAACATGGACTGGTATAGGAAAATAACTCATTTTGCCAGTTTAAAAACACTATATTTATGCAATATTTTTGAGAGCATTGATGCTGTAAATATGTTGAATTAGTATCTCAAGTATGTAAGAAAAATAATATTAAAGGAATAGACCAGAGAAAAACATAAGCATTTATATCACAAAACACTTTGATGGGACTTACATAAATAACTTTAGTTTGTCTCAAAACCCAACTGTATAGTATGGAGGCTAAGATAAACCAATTGGCTTTTCGTGAAGAAAGCACCAAATTTTCAGGGTTGGTTAAGTACATGATATTCGTCATAAATTTAAGTGGAACCCAAAGATTGGACCCATAGGTCGACCCTGAGTGACCTTTGACCTGGAGAACAGTTTTTATTTTTTTGTGCAAGAACAGTCATGTTCACAAAAAATTTGTAATGACACAAATCAAAGGTAATGCAAAGAACTACATGTGTAAAAATTTGCATTGCTCTAATTAATTAATTTACAAAATGGCGACTAATTAACTTTAATTATTGTCAAATTTTGCATATTTTTCAATATTTTTGGTTCGCTGTTGCCTATGAAAATGTGTAAACAATTATAAATCAATATAACACTTTGACATTGTCATATTAATTGATTAAAAATGCTAATTAAGCATTTTAGAAGACAATAGGAGAGAAAACACGTGTCTTTGAAGCTGCCGCCACGGGCTCATATACTAGTTCTTATACCATTACAGGTTATAAATTGCAAATATTTTTAATTAGTACATTTCATACCACAGTAATGAAATTTGATACACTTATACTCTGTACCCTAGTAGGGGTTTTGAGCACCAGAGATTATTTTTTACGCTAACCCTTTTGACCCTTAGAGACCCTTAATACTCAAAATCAAGGGTTTTTATTTTTTTGTAAACGAAATATGTAAAATGCAAGAAAATGTTAAATAACAAAGTTGTTGGGCATATTTTTTTCTGTGCCCGTAATTTTTTTCCACGTGCTAGGTTGCCAAGTTTTATTGCAGTGTTGCCAAAGCTTAAAAAATATAAGTAAATTCATGGTTTTGGCCACCACGTATGGCTCAAATTCGATCATATAGCGTAAAAACAATACGTTTTAACACTGCATGTGTTTAGTGTTACTAGTTTTGCACTCAAAATAATTTTTATAACCAGCGCTAAACTATATTTAGGGGTTAATTATTACACGGTAAACGTGCGCTTCCCACTTGATGTGTATGTTTCGCCATATACACAATACACCTATATGGGATTGCGCATAGTTTTATGTAAAGAGCAAGTAAGGACCTATATAATAGGATTTTAGAGTAATTGAGTTTTAATTCACACAAGTTTACTGGGGTCCATAAACTAAGGGTTGACTACCGAGGGTTACAGTACCTCAAATTATGGACCCCAGTAAACTTGTGTGAATTAAAACTCAATTACTCTAAAATCCTATTATATAGGTCCTTACTTGCTCTTTACATAAAACTATGCGCAATCCCATATACACGGACAAAAATAAATACGTAATAATTATGCTAGCTCATTTTCAGCACAATTTGTTCAATATAACATTATTTATGCTATATTGCATAAATATTATGTTATATAGCATAAATATTATGTTGTACAGCATAATTATTTATATTGTTCCAATTTAGCATTATTTATGCTATAATGGCATAAATGCAGCATAAATTATGTAATTTATTCTTTCCGTGTAGGTGTATTGTGTATATGGCGAAACATACACATCAAGTGGGAAGCGCACGTTTACCGTGTAATAATTAACCCCTAAATATAGTTTAGCGCTGGTTATAAAAATTATTTTGAGTGCAAAACTAGTAACACTAAACACATGCAGTGTTAAAACGTATTGTTTTTACGCTATATGATCGAATTTGAGCCATACGTGGTGGCCAAAACCATGAATTTACTTATATTTTTTAAGCTTTGGCAACACTGCAATAAAACTTGGCAACCTAGCACGTGGAAAAAAATTACGGGCACAGAAAAAAATATGCCCAACAACTTTGTTATTTAACATTTTCTTGCATTTTACATATTTCGTTTACAAAAAAATAAAAACCCTTGATTTTGAGTATTAAGGGTCTCTAAGGGTCAAAAGGGTTAGCGTAAAAAATAATCTCTGGTGCTCAAAACCCCTACTAGGGTACAGAGTATAAGTGTATCAAATTTCATTACTGTGGTATGAAATGTACTAATTAAAAATATTTGCAATTTATAACCTGTAATGGTATAAGAACTAGTATATGAGCCCGTGGCGGCAGCTTCAAAGACACGTGTTTTCTCTCCTATTGTCTTCTAAAATGCTTAATTAGCATTTTTAATCAATTAATATGACAATGTCAAAGTGTTATATTGATTTATAATTGTTTACACATTTTCATAGGCAACAGCGAACCAAAAATATTGAAAAATATGCAAAATTTGACAATAATTAAAGTTAATTAGTCGCCATTTTGTAAATTAATTAATTAGAGCAATGCAAATTTTTACACATGTAGTTCTTTGCATTACCTTTGATTTGTGTCATTACAAATTTTTTGTGAACATGACTGTTCTTGCACAAAAAAATAAAAACTGTTCTCCAGGTCAAAGGTCACTCAGGGTCGACCTATGGGTCCAATCTTTGGGTTCCACTTAAATTTATGACGCCGATCATGTACTTTACCAACACTGAAAATTTGGTGCTTTCTTCACGAAAAGCCAATAGACATTACATTTTTGGTATTAGCCTCCATACTAGTAGCTCCGTAGCAGTGATCAAAGATTTCGATTTATGCAACCCGCACAACATTTTCATACTAAATTTTGCATGAATCTGAATCTGAATCTGTTTCTGACGTCATAAACATGAATATGCACGTAAATTGCATACTTTACAGTATTTTCACGCTCTCTCGTTGAGGCTACATTAACATTCTGGTAAAAATTGTCAACAGCTTTGAAGATCCCATTTCGTGTTTATTCATTAAAAATCACATGTTGTTTTATGTGGTCTATGGCTTTAACAATGTTATTATATGAGCAATGTTATTCACTAATAATAATAATAATTGATTTTTATGAAGAGGCCAAAAAAGGTACATAGTACAGTACTAAATACCCACTTGCATGGTCCTCTGACTATTTTTTAACAATAATCACTTGTCAGAGTGTTTCATAATTTTGATTATCCATAGTACATAATAATTATCATATTTCAAGTAGCATTTATCAATATAATTAAGTTGACAAATTCTCACTGAATAATAAGTATACATTCATTACAATCACTTTATCACATTTAATGAAACACAATACAATTTAAAATATAGATATTATTTAATTTTTATTCATTAACTCCACTACTCCAGTCCAGTATGACCTCCAAGCGCATTAAATATTGATGTTATGCGGATAAACCCTATTGCACTAATGCCAGAAAAATTCAAATCAGACACAATTTTATAAGTTTTTAGCTACTAAAAAAAATAGAAATAAAAGTATATATTTATCATCTGTAAGTCCCATTAAAAAAAAAAAAAAAAAAAAAAAAAAAAAAAAAAAGCTAAAGTGTAATTTTTTGCAAACAGAAGATACCTTTTCCCACAATGTTTAACTCTACTTTGCAGCTAAATTTGTGCTGAAGTTTGACTGACCTTTGGTTCAGTTGAGAACTCCCAGGTAACGTTAACCTGAAGGGCACAGTCCTCGGCAGAGAGCAGCAAGGGCACGGCGTACACAGACAAAAAATAAATACGTAATAATTATGCTAGCTCATTTTCAGCACAATTTGTTCAATACAGCATAATTTATGCTGTACTTCATAAATATTATAGCATTGATATTATGTTGTACAGCATAATTATTTATGTTGTTCTAATTTAGCATAATTTATACTTAAAAGACATAAATGCAGCATAAATTACGTAATTTATGTTTTACGTTTGACAGAAGCATTAACTTGTATTTTGTAATACTCAAAATGTCAGAATATGGATTCGTTAATGAATCATGTATGAACGTTAATCAAAATAGCAGAGTTCTATGTGAAATGAAGCGATACAGTAGATTACACGGAATAGTATAAAACAATCGTTATTTACCTTTTACTAATTTTTGCTCTTCTTTTCTCCTAGCACGATATATTTCACCGAGAATTATGACTGGAAAACTCACAATTCTTGGAATTTCTATAACTTAATTTAGACAAAATAAGTTTTTTTTTTTTTTTTTTTTTTTTTTTTTTTTTTTTTTTTTTTTTTTTTTGTCATGCAGTCAAATATGACGCAGCAACGTAAAGGACACACATACTCACGTAATTTGAAAACAAAAGTATGATATCAAATAATGACGACGGTTATAATGAAGCCAAATTGTTGTTCTTTTGTCATTATTATGTTGTTTAATGACGGCCAGCAGGATATAGGTCTCTGAAGGGATTTAATGTGCAGAAATTTAGCAATAAGAGAAAAGAGAAAGAGGGGGTTCGAGGAGGGGGACGACAGATAAAAAATTGTTTCTACCTGGCGAAGTTTCTACTATACTGTGCGTGTGTGCATCAGTCATCCAGTGCATGCAGGTCAAATATGATGTCGCAGAACAACACCATGGAACAGCTTTACACATTGGCACACAACAATACCATGGAACAGCTTCACATAGTGAACACATTGGCACAGAACAATACGGAACAGTTAGAATATCTCAAGAAAAATATAGATGACTTTTTTCTTGTTACAAATGCAATCCTTGTTTGTCGTGAGTATTGCTTTTGTTATTATATGTAGAGAGAGAAAGAGAGAAAGAGAGAGAGAGAGAGAGAGAGAGAGAGAGAGAGAAGCTATAACATATTATTATATTACCATTCAAAAACTTGCCCTACATTATAGCAATAGTTTGGTTCGTAAACCCTGTTCTCTTACACCTTACACCAAAAATTGTGCACCAATAAAATAACTAAAGTTGATCGTCATTTTAGGAGCACATTAAGAACAGGGGTTACGAACAGCATTAATGTAATTCTGGTGAAAAAATTACGCGATGAATTTAAATAGTAAAATATAATAAAATAGTCGTGTGTTATGGACTTTGTAAAAATGACAACAGGTAAATATTAACGTGGACCACAGGTATTGATATACTATACAATGTCACCTCGTGCAGGTGAAATCTAAATCTAGGTGAGACACAACTTTATTATTGCATTATTGTAGTATATCAATACTTGGTCCAGGCTAATGTTTACCTGTTGTCATTTACAGCAGTTTTTTTTTTTTTTTTTTTAATTTTTTTAGTCAAAGCTAATAATTTCTTTTAATGTATATGAAAACAAAAATTCGTATATTTTATTAAATTTATTTTTTTATAAAATTTTATAAAATTTTTGTGTAAAGTGTCAAACTTTGAGTTGGGCTCTAATATCAAAATGTTAATATCTAATAATGTTCACTAACAACAACGCAATTAAATTAATTATTATGAACTATAATGGAAAAACAGATGAGAGGTTATTTCAACCTCTTTTCTCGCCTTCTTATCAAGTTCCAATAATACAATTTAACGCGTTTTAACTTAAATAATATTATATTGATCACCTGTCAAATTTTGGTGTTTATCTGTGGAAAATTGTTGGATATATATAATATATATATATATATATATATATATATATATATATATATATATATATATATATATATATATATATATATATATAAATATATATATATATATATATATATATATATATATATATATATATATATAATTTTGACTAGGATGTAATAATTATGCTATGTAACATAGTCTACATAGTTATTATGCTGTACAGCATAATATATTATGCTGCGTATAAAGCAAATTAGGAAATTGAGCTGAAAATGATCTAGCATAATTATTACGTGGACAAAAATTACTTCGTAATATTTATGTTAACTCATCTTCAGCTCAATTTGTTCAATACAGCATAATTTATGCTATATTGGATAATTACTATGCTATATAGCATAAATATTATGTTGTTCTAATTTAGCATAATCTATATGCTATAATACTGTAATGCCATAAATGCAGCATAAATTACGTAATTTACTTTTTCCGTGTATAGATTTAGCATTCATTTATAATCTATATAATTTATAAACAACATAATTTATAATAAATAGATAATCATTTATGGTTTCCGTGTATTTTTAGTTTACGTATGGTCATTTTACTTAAAAATAAATTTCTTTTGGCGTATGGAAATTACAAGTATTTATTGCAGTTTTGTATTATTTTGCACTATTAATGTGGTTTTGCAGGCATTGAAATCTCCATCTGATTGCATTGATGTATGGCTATATAAGCCAAAATACAAATCCATTTTTTAATTAAATAACTGTACGCGAATAAGGAATTACTAAGGAGTTGTTAAAACCTACCGTGCAGATTTTCAGTCACAATGATGTGATTGTTTTGTATATTTTGCGCAGTGATGCAGTGCGGCTTCGCATGTCTGGAGGCTGGTTCTGTGAGGGCCAAGAACGTCACCAACATCATGATGAAGAACATGCTGGACATGTGTAAGTATCTCACAATATGTAATGTAAGGGCTTTACGAAAACCTGACACAACAATAATGAAACAAATTGATATGCGACATTTTACCGCCTTTGATTATGGTGCATAACATGAATAGTGAATACGTTTTTCTGCATGATTTGGGGTTCATAGTTTAATGAAGAAAACTACTAAAATTTTGAGGGTTTATTTCATATTCTAAAAGAAGACATTATCGGCATTATCCTGAATCGATATATATGTGAATTTCTAATTGTTTAGTTCATTAAGTATTATTAATTATTTTTTGAAAGTCACGAAATGACGTCACAGGCTTCAACTTATGCATGTGAGCATAGGAAAAAGTTCCAGCCTGTGACGTCATTTCGTTACTTTTAAAAACTAATTAAAAATACTTAATGAACTCAAAAATTAAAAAATCACATATCTATCGGTTCAGGATTAAATATGTACTTTTTTAGAATATGAAATAAAATTAGCCTCTCCCCTAAAATTAGTGTTCCTCATGGATGCGACATTTTACAGCTTTGATTATGACGCATAATTTGGCTAGCGTGTACGTTTTTCTTTATAATTTGGTGTTTATAAGTGTGTTTTCTTACGTTTAATTGCTTGTGTAAGATTTTTTTGTGATAATTTGGACCTGTTTTTGTTGTTTTTAGTGGCACAGAATAATTGTTTGTTATTCAAATTATGTGCCTTAAACATTTTACATAAATTTGTTTCATTTCAGCTTTGTAGAGTCTACGTCCAACCAAGTCCAAGTTCAAATTTTAGCCTCAAACTAAAATATAATTCCAATTGTAAACTCAAATATAAATTTAAAATTAAGATTCAAATTCAATTTAAATTTCTATCCAAATTCAAATTTTAATTCAAAATCAACTTTAAATTAAAAACTAATATTTAAATGAAACTTTAAATTCAACTCCAAATCCATGAAGTTTATGCAGACTCAAAATTGTATATATTGCAAAGGGTGGTTGTATTCATGTTTAAGTCAATGCCATATGTAAGCACTAAATAACATGGGCCTGTATGGGAAAATTGCAAATTTTGCCAGTTTAAAAATACTTAGGCAATTTTTTTATGAGAGAATTGATGCTGTTAACAATTTGAATTAGGTTTCCAAGTATTGTCCTATGCTCAGCAATATTATTCATTTCTCAATTATGGCATCGAAGTGCATTTATTATGACTTAGTGTGACGTCATGCACACACACCTTATAGTATAATACAAATCAATGCACTATAATGTACTTTAACCTTTAACATTAGAAACATACTGTAGATCCAAATCTCAACAAACAATCCTCATGTGTCTTCTTCACTAATTTTAATATTGTTATGAAAATACAATAATCATGTCCCACAAAAACTTGCACCATAAGCAGGATATAAAACATAAGCTGATGCAAGTTAACACGCATAAGACACAATTTTATTAAAAATATATATAAATATATATATATTTAAATTTTTAATTGATAGTTGCGCCTTAATCAAGTCACAGCGAGAGCTTTTTTCTGAAGTAAAAAGTGTTTAATATCTTAAATATTATTTAATATACACATAGGTTGGCAAAGGGATAACACATAACTTAAACTTGTAATATATATATATATATTAAGTATAGTAATCTCTATAATAGCAAGACAAATCATGCAAATGTGTAAAAAAGATAAAATAAAAAAAAATTAAAAAACGTTAAAAAAATATTTATTAAGAAATTTTTGCAGTGTTACTTTTATAAAACGCTCCCTTACTACAAATCTGAAATATGCAAAAACTGTGCAATATGGGAACACTTTTTAAAATTGTATAACATTTATGTACGAGTTTTCCATTATGCTAGTTAAGATAAAATTGTATTATATAAATAACAAGCTAGCATAATTACTGCGTAATTTTGTCCCTCGTCATAATATTATGATTATAACAATATAACTGCATTTTAATGCATATAATTCAATATAAAATAGAAGTAGACCGCATCTCTCTTTTCCTTCACACAATGTTATTAATGAACTCCATTAATCATAGTAACCTCAAAAAAAAAAAAAAAAAAAACTAATTCATAAAATTTTGAACGATCAATAAAATTAATGTTAAACCCTCATTCATGATTTTCTTAACATTAGGTCAATTTTTACATTGCATTCTTTATCGAGTGTCTTTGACCCACAACATGGGTCATCTTTGACAGGTTGCGTGATGAGATATCAAACATAATATAAAGACAGTTGAAGAAAAATAAGAAGGAAAAAATTTTCTCTTCAATTTTAATGAGATTTTAATATCACAAGGTTCCGTTTTTTTTTTTTTTTTTTTTTTTTGTAGTAAAAAAAATTTGTTGCGCCGACTGATGCAGGTTAGTTAGCTACACTAATGACTGACAAGTGACGTCATCATATTTGAATGAAGTGCGTGCGTGTTTCATATGATACGATGTTTTCTATATTATTTTCTTGTCAGGGAAAATGGAACGTCATTTTTTTATCATATTATTTTCTATATTAAAATTATGTAATAATATCAAATAAGTGAATAAAATTATCATTTTTTTTTACCTTGACGTGAAAATACATGCAATTTTACCTCAATGAGAATAATAATAATAAGTTAGTGGGAATATTGTTACTAAGTTTTATCTCTAGCATTTCACTTGATTGACTTCACAGAAATGTGGCGTATACTTTTGCAATCGCGACACAAGAGGATGTCATTCTGGAAATACAATTGGCTCCTTCCTCCCAGCGTAACATACTTCAGTTTTAGTTACATGTTATAATTAGGCTACTATGAGATATCTTAAATTGATGTAATTGATGTACTTATGTTAACCAAACATTTTTCAAATTTGTAACATTTTACTGACTAAATAGACAACTTGCATGCCATTTTTCTATGGTCTTAAAAAATTCTTTAGGAAAAATAAATTTGTGTTTATAAAACTTCTTAAAAATGCTCCTTCATATTTAAAATAATTTTTGAAATTCAAATTTTATTTGAAGTAAAGACAGTGGCCGCGATTACGCTGAAAGACGGTTCACGTTTCTTTTGTTGAAATCGTTCGGACTAGTTCGCAGCCTCTGGACAATTTTTTTCCCGCGGCTGAATTTTTTTAAAAAAGCTGTTGGAGAAAATACAAAAACTACATTTACATATCTACATATCATGAAATATATGTCAGTGTGTGAACATAGCTTATGTCTATGTTACAGTTATCAGTGCTATCTGCTACTGGTTGATCGGATACTCCCTGGCATTTGGTTGTGGCTCTTCACTGCTAGGTCTAGGGGACTATATAGCAGGTCATGGGCTGGCAGACAGCGCGGTCTTCTCTCATTGGTTCTTCCAGTTTGTGTTCGCCGCGACAGCAGCTACCATTGTGTCAGGTGCCGTGGCAGAGAGATGTACCTTCACTGCGTACCTGGTCTACAGTGCTGTTATATCAGGTATAGCTCAGGACGGAGGGAAAGTTACCCTGATTTTTATTATTATTTTATTATTATTATCTTTTGAATGGACCACTTACAATAAAATGTTTTTAAGTGTTGCAACGTGTAATTGAAATTAACGATTTTTCAATAAGAAATGCATAAAGAAGATTTCAAATTATTTCAAAAAGTTCGTTCATTGCAAGTAGTTCATTAAATTAGAATATCTTTATCTTTTTATGCTCGTAATATGAAGCTATGATAATTGATAACTTTTAATTTCATAATATTTTTTTTTTATAAATTACTAACATTAAAAATAAACAAAGAAAACAAATATATAATGTGCCAAAAATGTAATGCATTCCATATTGAATAATTTACTAAATAAATCTTTGTTTGTTTTTTTCGCAATTTTTACAATCGTGTGCTACATTTTGTGGTGAATAGTTTATAATAGCTATAAATTACGAGCAAAAAAAAAAAAAACATAAAAAAAATGTGGTTTCGTTCGTTCATTGATTTCCTGTGATTTTCTGTGTGTTATTTGTGTGGTGCAGGTGTGGTGTACCCCGTGGTCAGTCACTGGGCCTGGGCTCCTGAGGGCTGGCTACAAGCCCTGGGCTATGTTGACTTTGCGGGCAGTGGGGTGGTCCACTTGGTAGGCGGGGTATGTGCCCTCGTGGCCGCCACTTTGCTAGGACCTCGCCTGGGACGTTTTGACCAGATTAAAGGACTGGACCACGATACTTCACTGGCAGGACACTCCACACCGGTACTGTACAAAAATATACACGTATACACAAAAAAAAAAAAAAAAAAAAAAAAGCGTACATTACTTTAGTTACGAATCCTATAACTTATTTAAGATATACACTTTTGAGTTATTATGAGCAGCTAAAATAATGTATTTTAGCAAATTATTAACAATAGCTAATTTAAATTATTTTGAGTTGATTTCAGTTATTTTGGGTTATATTAAGTTAAACTAGCTATTGTTAATAACTTGCTAAAATGCTATATCTTAGTTGCTAGACATAATAACTCAAAAGTTTTTATCTTAAATAAGTTAGTATATATTCGTAACTAAAGTAATGCACCTTTTTTTGAGTGTATAATAATTAATTATGCTAACTCATTTTCATTTTCACCCTCACAACATTTTCATAATAATTTTTCCTGTTTCTGACGTCATAAACAGAAATAATCATGCACGCATATAACATACTACTTTTTATAGTTTTTTTCATGCTCATCTGTGGGGCCACATTTACATTCAGGTAAAAATTAATCATCACTCATCAGTTTTGAAGATTCCATTTTATGCTTAATTATTTAAAATGACATGCTGTTTCATGTGGTCTATGCCTTTAACCTAACATTTTTGTGTTCCAGCTAGTCGGTGTGGGAGGCATGATCTTGTTCACCGGCTTCCTTGCCTTCAACGGCGGCTCACTGGGTCACATCTCGAGTGCCGGGGACGGAGAACGTGTGGCCCGAGTCTTGGCGAACACTGCTCTGGGGGGTGCAGGGGGTGCACTGGCAACCATGGCTCTGGGGAGAACAGGGGTGGCTGGTGTAGAGAGGGGTACCTGGAGTTTTCTAGCATCTCTTAATGGAGCATTAACTGGCATGGTACGAGAAAATTGATTAATTGATGTTGCATTTTATGTCATTATAGCATGAATCTTTCTAAATTACAACAACATAGTATTTATGACATTCAACATAATAGTTATGCTATGCAACATAGCTACTATGCGGTGTATTTATGTATGAAGTTGTATGTATATTTATATAAAAGTCGACGCTAAATGAGAGCACTATAATTGCCATATGGGACTGGTACAGGAAAATGAGACATTTTGCCAGTTTAAAAATGCTAATGATGTTGTAAACAATTTGAATTAGGTTTTTGAGTATTTCCGTTAAAATAGCCAAAAAACATAGATTTTTTAAATCAGAGTGTACACATCAATAAAAATATATACTCAATTTTAATTTTATGTTCTTTATTCAAATTAATTATCTAACGTATTTTTAATTTGATTATTGTCATTTTCTCGATATCGACAAAATATATTGTTATCGATATTGATTCCTCAGGTCTGTGTGTGTGCTGCGGTTGACCAGCTGGAACTATGGGCCGCCATCGTGATGGGACTTGTGGCTGGACCAATTTACTGCGTCTTCAGTCACTTACTACCAAGATTTAAAGGTATATACGTCCCCACGCTTCTATATCATTGCACTATACAGTAAGTTTTTGTAATAACGTTGTTCAAATTTCCACCACAACAATCATGATATAGACAACTATAGTAGATTGGCGCCGCACCACCGTGGCTAACTAGACGTTTCCACGGTTTCTCTAGGCTGTCATGGCGAATGCCGGGCTGTGTACTTACTAGGCCGTGGCCGGCCCGTGTTTGCTTTACCATTGATTGGAGAGTCCTTACCTATCGATAAGACAATGTCTTGACTGGGACTGGGATAATAACACAATAACTAATAAAAGCTCAATGATACAATATGGAAAAAATTTTTTTCAAGGGAAGAAGAACAAGATATTTTTTTTGTTATTGCCGTAAATCCAACTAACGTGCGATTTAAAATCAGAGTTCATTAAGTATTGCTAATAAATTTTTCAAAACTGTGATATGACGTCACGGATTTCAGGAAATATTTAATAATACTTAAACGCGTAGAACACCTCGAACAAAAAATTTGTAATATCCTAAACAGACCTGAAAATCAAAATTGATTATGCCGGAGGCATTGATTTCTAATTTATTTTCCATTCACAAAATGCCACTGGCGGTCACTGACATCACAGCTCGCCCAGTTTACGCGCGCGTAAAACAAGCAAGCTGTGACGTCAGTGACCGCCAGTGGCATTTTGTGAATGAAAAATAAATTAAAAAAAACAAAAACAATGACTTCGGCCAAATCAACGTTGACTTTCAGGTTCGTAAGGATATTACAAATTTTTTGTTTAAGGTGTTCTACGCCTTAAAGGAACTCTAAAATAATGTCACATTTCAATTTATTTATCCTCTTCAGTCCCAGTATACAATTCAGGGGACATAAGATAATTACATAAAAATTAGAAGAAAAAAATGGGGGGAAACCCCTGAATAAATTGAGATAAAAGTACAAAAATTGGATCAGAAAATGCCTTTGAATTTACGCACTTTTTAAAAGATATTTGGAGCATTCTAGAGTAGTTAGGGGGTCCGCAAAAGTTAGAAAACATTTTTGACCAATAAAAAACATTTTTGTTGTTCTGAGAGCTGCACAAAAGTGTGGTTAAAATGTTCAGTTTATGTAAATTAAAAAACAAACAAAAGCAAACTCAAATTTACTCATGACAGAAATGTTACCTAAAAAAAGAAAATTCACCTAAAAAATAAAAATTGAGCCATTATTAAGTGATATATTTTTCCAGCAGAGTTGATATTATCCTGTACAAAATCCACGCAATCGAATGCTAATAATTAACTGATCAATAAGCTGCTATAAAGACGTGTATCGTATCAAATAGTAATCTGCGTCACGCTAAAAATGTATCAAAATTTTATTGTTATGCATCAAAATTTAATGATAATAAAATTTAAAATTCAATGGCTTTTTGCTGATATATAGAGACAATTTAAAAATACAAAGAAGATCTTTATAATCACGGCGTATTGATAGTATTCAAATATTGAAACTTCAAGCGCGAAAATTTTTATAAAAACTGTATGTAGAATAGAATAGGATAGGATAGGATAGGATAGGATAGGATAGGATAGGATAGGATAGGATAGGATAGGATAGGATAGGATAGGATAGGATAGGATAGGATAGGATAGGATAGGATAGGATAGGATAGGATAGGATAGGATAGGATAGGATACGGAATTATTTTAATTTAATTAAATATTCATTCAAAATTGATAAATGTGAATGTATAAATGTGGCCCCACCACAAGAGAGCGTGAAAAATACTGTAAGGAATACAATTCGCGTGAATATTTCTGTTTAAAATGACGTCAGAAATAGCAAATATTAGTATAAAACAAATGTTGTGTGGGTTGCATAAGTTAAAATTTTGTGATCACTGCTGCAGCGCTACAGTTGTGTTTTGAGACAAACTAATCTTATTTTTGTAAATTCTATATCAAGTGTTTTGTGATGTAAATAATTATGTTTTCTTCTCGTCTATGCCTTTAAGCATTTTTATACACAATTGAATTTCAAATAAAATAATAAAAATGTTGTAGAGGGACAATTGTAATATTCCAGAATGCGAAGTTTGGAAATTTTTAATCTGAAAAAAAAAAAAAAAAAAAAAAAAAATTATGATTGCTATATAATTATTTGCCGTAGATCGCTAGTTATCGCCTTTTTTTTTCTTTCGCACGTTTTGTAGATAATGAAAAGAACTAATAATAATTAAAATTAAATTAATAAATAAACATTAACGAAGAGAACTTTGTTTCGTGTGTATCCGCAGTAAGCAATGTTTGTTTGTTTCAGTGGACGACCCTCTGGACGCCGTGGCCGTACACATGGGTGGAGGACTGTGGGGATTGCTGGGAGGTGCACTGCTGCGAGCTGACGCTCTACCAGCTGGTGACGTCACTGCCGCGGGGCTAGGAGTCGCGTACAATGCTCTGGGTGCCGTGGTCATCACCGCTTGGGCAGGGGGAGCCTGTATCCTGCTCTTTGGGGCTCTCAGGGTGGCGAATCTACTCAGGGTATCACCTGAGGAGGAATTGCAAGGTGAGCGCAAATCAAGCTTAGCATTTGAAGTTCTTATTTCTACACTCATGATTTACTCATAGCTGGACAGTCATGATTTATCCGACATGATTTAATTCCACAATACTTAAAGCATTGCAAAACTGTGTACAGTACACAAGCTTTTTAACGTTTAATTTTTAGTGTGATTGACTGTCGGCTATGAGTTAAAAAAAAAAAAAATAAAAAAAAAAATAAATAAATAAAAAATAAAAAAAAAAACGGTAAAAATAGGACGTCCTACGCTCACCATGTTATTTTTCCCACATTACTGATGGACAAATTGATTTGAAAATTGGTACACATGCTATTGGTCAATAAAAACTTATATGATTATATATTATTAATTTTTTTTAAAGTTGTCGAGTCAATGAGTTTAATCGTTAATTAGTAATTACCATCCTATAATGAGTATCTGCAATGCATGTTCACGCAACATTTTCTCAATATTTGACCAATTCATTTATATAATCGATATTTTATCAAGATCACACAACAATCGATTATTTTTATAATATTTCAAATTTAAACGTTCTTTACGTGAGCTAGTAAAAAAATGATAAGAACAAAAATAATTTAAAATTTGGAGACAAAGATCTGAAATAAGTCACACGCCAATATCCAATTTCTAGATATATATTTTTAGATATAAAGAAAAAGTGATTTAAATTTTATTATTATGCATTAAAATTTTTATGGTTTTTTATTAAGTGCTGTATAATGTTTTAGAAGATTAAAATTCAAGAAAATCTTTTTAAGTTGATCTTTATGATGGCTCACAGAATGTGTTTTGTATCCCATCTCATATTAACTATCACTATGCTTTCGAGACGAAAAAAAAATATCATTTTTTTATTTTTTTAATATTTATATAAAAATTTTATACGGAAAAATTTATACTACAATATATAGGGTATATGCACATGAGTCATGTGTAATGCGCTTGGACGCCATACTAAAAATAGCCAGATCAATTTGCTCAGCATAGGACAAACTATTTTTTAATATTTTTTTAGGGCATTGAAGAATGAATATACAGCTTGAATTAGTATCTTAAGTATGTGAGAAAAATGATAACAACAAAAAAATTAACCGATTTCCCAAAGAAAATAGCCAAAAAAACTACGTTTGTCCTATGCTGAGCTATGTTATTCATTCCTCCAGTATGGCGTACAAGTGCATTAAATATGACGTCATCCACTTACACCCTATAGACGTCAGTTTAAGGGATGCATGTTGGCTTGTATTAAAAAAAAATCGAAATTTTATGATACCATTTTAAAGTTAATTGTAATAGCTATACCAATGATAAAAATTTTAGAACTCGTAACCATGAGATAAGAGAGAAAATAATTATTGAAATTAACATGCATGGGCTCTCATGGGACTAAAATTTACAAAAAGCATAATTTAAAATCTAGCATGGTGACCCCCTAATTTTTTTACATTTTATAGGATACCATTATCCTAATGTATCACTGCAAAATTTCTGATTTTTTCTTCTTTTTAACTTTAGTCTAAATATGAAGTATATACCTGATTTCCAGCCTTAAAGTTAGACGTAAATATGTATTAATACAATGTGTTTGTTGTTATTTTGTAGGCATGGATTTGACGAAACATTGCGAGCCCGCGTACCCTGGTCCACCCTGGCACTCA
The DNA here is from genome assembly GCA_949318235.1 of Ecdyonurus torrentis. Taxonomy (NCBI): domain Eukaryota; kingdom Metazoa; phylum Arthropoda; class Insecta; order Ephemeroptera; family Heptageniidae; genus Ecdyonurus; species Ecdyonurus torrentis. Next base: position 52,691,868 of record OX439128.1, on the reverse strand, counting down.
GCGACCAAGCTACAAGTCCAGCAGAAAGGTTAGCACAAAGGTTGTATTTAGATGGCTCGTATCTCTAAATATAAAGAGACAATTATATGATACCATTTCAAACTTAATAGTAACAGTTACCTATGGTAAAATTTTCAGAACCCATCGGATAAAAAAGAGAATAATTATGGAAATTAACATAGGCTTTTATGCGAGTAAAACTTAAAAAAAAAAAAAAAAAAAAAAAAAAAAAATCATATTATATAAAATCTGTACATAGTGACTTTTTTTTTCTTCAATTTTGAAGATATTTTATCCTAATGTATCACTGTGCAAAATTTTAGCTTTTTCCTTCTTTAAATTTTGTTAGTGAAATCCCGCAGTAGCTAATTTACCATCTTAAGCCATTTTAACGTATCTCCTTAATCTCTTAATTTGCATAGATAAATCTGTAAATAACATTGAAATTGTATAACATTCAATAATTTTTGAGGAGTGAGTTTTAACCCCAAAATAAAAATCATATTTCATTATTATTCGGTAATATATTTGATATTCAGGTTGCCAGCAAGAGAGCGGTCAAGACAATGCAGCAGTGACCGAGGGTCGCCTGAGCGTACAGAACTACGACAACTTTGCTTACATGGGACCAGAGTGACCTCTTGTTGTCAAATCTATCATTGAGGAGCACTAAAATATTTAGAGAGTAATTTTATTGCATATTCTAAAAGATAACATTGTCTTGAATCGTTAGATATATGAATTTCTAATTTTTGATTTTATTTTTTTGTCAATTTTTAAAAGTCACGTAAAAAAAAAAAAAAAAAAAAAAAAAATGCGTGGTTGGTAACTTCGTTCTATGCAAAAGTTAATGGCAGTGACTTCGTTACTCAATTTTTTAAAAATTAATTAATTAGTACTTAAAGGAATAGACCAGAGAAAAACATAAACATTTATATCACAAAACACTTGATGGGACTTACACAAAACAACTTTAGTTTGTCTCAAAACCCAACTGTAGCTCCGTAGCAGTGATCAGAAATTTCAATTTATGCATCCCGCACAACACTTTCATACTAATTTTTGCATGTTTTTGACGTCATAAACATGAATAGTCACGCATATGGCATACTTTATATACAGTATTTTCACGCTCTCTCCTGGGGGCTACATTAACATTCTGGTAAAAATTGTCAACAGTTTTGAAGATCCCATTTTGAGCAGTTTATTCATTAAAACATCGTGGTATTTTATGTGGTCTATGGCTTTTTAATAAACTCAATAATTAGAGATTAACATATAAATCGATTCAGGGTAATAATGACCTATTTTAGAAGGTGAAATAAAATTATCCTCTTAATTTTGGTTTGATCTTCATCTTACGAATATTGTATAAATTTTTTAAAAATTATCATTTTTCAACCCTATTTTTTGTGTAAATTGGAAGTTTTTGTGTAAAATGAATCACTTTATATTATTTATTTGTTGTATATAACATCACTTTTTTTTAGAATAAATTTTATTGCTCATGCAGCAACAAACACATTTTTATTGTAAAGAGAATTAAGAAAAATAATGTATTTCTATATACCAAATTTTCTAATAAATTAACAATATATGAAATATTTTAATAATTTCTAATTTTTTATCCCGTTTGTCACTAATTATTGCTAGCAGCTTCAGTAGCCAGTTCAATAAAATCAGCTCGTCATCAGGATTACATTGAACTGGCTCCTTTTTTTTATTTTTTATTTATTTAACGAATGAGGCCCCACGGCGTACGCGGCCCCACGCACGCCGCATTCAGTAAAGGACATCCATTACAATAGTTCAACATTATTTGCTAATTTTACTGTATACATGAAGCTATATGCATGACGGCATGCATATACCTACATATATATTAACATCACCCTCTCTTTTTTTTTTTTTTTTTTATTTGAAGCTGCTAACTTGTATGCAAATCAATATTGATGGATTGATGCTATAGCAGCTTCAGTAGCCAGTGCAATATAATCAGCTAGCTGATTGATGCTAGCAGCTTCAGTAGCCAGTTCAATGTAATCAGCTCGTCACCAGGATTACATTAAACTCCGGCAAGCAAAAGTATATAAGCTTCAAAATCCATGTTTTCTAATCAAACTCAATGTAATTCTATATACTTCCAAAACACAAAATAACTGCAGCATTATTTTCTCTCGGTGCGCATATTTATGGCACATATAAGTGTACAGCTGTGGCCAAAAGTTTAAGAACACGTCAGCGGTGGCCGCAGTGTTTTTCTCATAAAGATAGTATCATAATAATTAATGGCTTTTACTGGGTGAAATCAGGCGTACAACCTCTCAATTTAACCCAACTGTTTTACAGTACAGTCAGTTTGCTTATACAAATCGTTCTCAAACTTTTGGCCAAAGTTGTACACAGACGGTAGATTGCAGGCGTACTGACCAATACTGAAGTGAGTATATTGAAAATATAAGCAATTGTGTGTAAGCTGTACTGTCATTTAATAGCAAATTATTGTGTTTGAAAGTCCTCTTTTATGACAAGTAAATACTTCATTATTAAGTAATAATTAAAAAAAAAAGTAAAAAAAAAAAAATAATAATAATAATAAAAAGTAATTTTCAAGTAATATTTTTGCTTTGTATTAATGTTTACCACTCGGCCAGGATGAGAAAGAGAGAAAAAATTCAACAAAAGATTTCATTTTGTTTTATATTTTTTAACAATAAAGGTTTTACTATAGGTATTTAGGATAAGAGAAAGACAAAAGATTTCATATTTTTTTGTTTCATATTTTAACAATAACTTTTTTTATTCACATCATGACATATATTATATAAAATAACAAAATAAAACCAAAATTAATTCACAAAATTCAATTGTACAAAATTTAACAAAAACACGCTTAAAAATGTTAATAAAATTAAAAAAAGCAATTTATATTTTACAAACAATACTCAAAGAGTTTATTATTATTTTTTAAATATAAAATAATATATATTGTTTAAGAGATTCTGTCGTTTAAAAAAAAAAGCACTCCATAATTATTGATTTTTCTTTATGTGGCATTTTTTTTATTTAAAATAAATCAATATTTTATTTTCACCGTGTATGTGGGCCATTTTCCTTGTCCTAAAGTTCCAATAGAAGATCCCTTGTTCTCTTACCATATTTATTACTGAGTATTCAAAAAAACTTATTTTGTATTTTTTTAATATTTGTAAAAAATTAGCGTTGAAAAGCTTGTGCATAGTTTTGAATATTGTAAAAATTAACGGTTATTTCGTCACTTACCATTGAAATTTTAACGACAAAAACATTTACGACGTCACAAGCGTTAGAATCACAATAAAATAAACGTCAAAGTTCGTCGTTGCAAATCTACATTTTATATATTCGCTCCTAACGATTGTGACGTCATAAATGTTTTGTCGTTAATATTCAACGTTTTAACTTTAACGCTTACTTAGTGACGTGATAGCCGTTAAGTTTTTACGATGCTTCTTAAAACTGTGAAACTCTGCACAAGATTGTTAACCTCAAATTTTTTATTTGATTGCATTGTCAAAATATATAATTTTATTATGTACTGAAAGTAACTGAAAAACATCCCCAACAAGAGAAATGTAATGCAACACTGTGTATGCCTTTTCCTCTTTTTCTTTAAAACACTCTCATACCCCCTCCACTCTTATTCTGGTCCTCTACTTATATAATAAAGTGTTGCCATATATACCATATTCCCATAAGTCAAAGTTATAAAGCAACGTTTTTTTATTTACTTTATATTCGGTATATTTTGTATTTTTATACTTGTTTCATTTTTTTTATTTTTTTTTTTTTACATATTTCTACTTAAAGTTTCATACACTCGCAATATTGAAAGTAGTTTAATTGGCATACGGTGAAATTACTTGGAAACTTCTAATGGACTTCAGACTTTGCAAATATTATGCATCAAAAGCTCTGAGCGTCAAAAATTGTGCTCCACCTCACGTAAAAATAAATTACGTAATTTATGCTACATTGAACACTTGCTATATTGTAGAGCACAAATGCTGTTATTTCGTAACAGTAATTATACTATAAACATATCTTAACTATTATGTTATGTAGGATAATTATTATACAATATAGTATAAATTATGATGTTATGCATAAATTTTGCTGCATTGAGCTAGCATAATTATTACGTATTTATTTTCGTACGCGGCAGATTTTCCTAGACCCACTTTTCATTCATTTTCATTTTCCTTCTTATTTTTACAAAACTTTATAAAAAATCGCAGTCTTGCAAGAAATATGGACGTTTTAATGTCATGAAAATTAAAATTTGACATTTTTTAATTTTATTAAAGAGATTTGTTTTATTAAATAGAAGAAGAAATACCAAATTTTAGTAGGATTTTGTGCATTTTAAATACCAAATTTTAGTAACATTTTGTGCATTTTAAATACCAAAGCACCTTGATTAAAAAAGACAAAAACTTTGCGATTTTATGATTTAAAAAAAAAACTCAATGATTGGAAGAAATGTAATATTATATATATATAGGACTTTCATTCAGCCTGGTTCAGTATTTTGTAATGTACTATCTACAATTTACTTGTAAGGAACAAAATACTTGTTGACATTATTTTATTGTAAACATTCTCTAAGATAGACTAACAATTTTACCTAATAGAGATTAGGAGAGAGGAGAAGAAAACTAAAACATAATTTTAGAACAAGTTTTTAACAAATTATTATTATTATTATTTTGAAATATTCAAATAATGACCAGTATTTCAATTAATGACCTAGAGCTATTAGTTTCAGCAAGGTCACCTCACTGAGGTCAATATGACTTAAGGGCATGACCTTAGTAATAACCTTCAACATGTCAAAGGACCGAACTATAACTTTTTAAGTTCGAACCAAAGGGCGATATTTTAATTGGTTCTCCATTTCTTAAAAATGTATTCAATCAACTTACTTAAGTATGATTATAACGGCTATCACTTAGAACATGTTCAATTTTAAGGACAGGTCCTAGAGTGTTTTCCATGTCTTTAAACATGTCTTAGAATATGTATTTTCTCCTAAAGCATGTCATAACGCATGTCTTTTCTAATAAAACATGTCTTACAGCATGTTTTATTGCTTAATACATGTCCTAGCATGTTTATTTTATCATGGCATATTCTAGAGTGTGTTTCATCCCTATGAACATGTGCAAGAGCGCATTTCAAATTTTAGAGAAGCTCTAGGACATGTCCTAAGAGAAAGGACATACTCTAGAACATGGGATAAGAGAATGAAAACAGTTTAGGACATGTCCTCAACTTTGTAATTTATGTCTTAAAGCTTGTATTTTTTTACGCCAAGTTCTAAAGTATGTCTTATTTTTCAAGACATGTCCGAAAACATAAATCATCCCTTTAAAACGTAATTTAGAGCACTTATCATACTTTAAGACATGTTCAAGATCGTATTTCATCCCTTAAAACTAATTTAGAGCATGTCCACTCTCCTAAGACATGTCCGTATTTAATCTCTAAAAACATGTTTCAGAGCATGGCTTGATCTCTTATCAATATGGTCTTAAAAAGAGCACTTCTCTTCTCGTTTAATTAAGACATATTCTTTATAGCATGTCATATGACATGTCCTAGACCTTTCCATGTGCTAGATAACCAATTAAAATACTCCAAATATAAAATCTGAATAATTTTCTTAAAAACTTGTCATTTATGATTTAATATTTCTTAACACTATATAAATACTTACAGATTCTATGTAATAATAAACATTGAAAAAACTGCATTAAGTTACATAATTATTGTATTATCTTTCTTTTCTCTATACAACAATGTTAACTAATAATAATAATAACTATACACTAAATAGTAAACAATCAATGAAATTAATTACAAATTAAAATATTATTATTAACTAGAAAAATTTCTACCTTTGGTAGCAAACATTTATTTATATTATTTCTAATTATTATATATTACAGGTTGGAAATCCCATTGTTTTGAACAGTTTGACTGTTCCTCTCACATTTTATTATCAATCTCTTCATCTCTCATTAGAGAACTTAACCATAGAAGTGACATCCCCTGCATATATGTTTTAGGCACAACTGCAGACGTAATACAGTAAACCTAAATCACTTTCACCGCTTATGTTTACTCAAAATACGGAAAAGGAAGTGGCCGGAAGAGGAAACCACGTGACGGTTTAAGTGGGAGAAAACTTGAGTGCTTATGCTCACTCAAAAAGCGGAAAAGGAAGTGGCCGGAAGAGGAAACCACGTGACGGTAAAAAGTGGTAGGTAGCTCAAGGCTAGCTTGCTGCTGGCACAAAGTTTTCTTCCACTTTTACCGTCACGTGGTTTCCTATTCCGGCCACTTCCTTTTCCGCTTTTTGAGTAGACATATATAAACACTCCTTCTCGCTAGCAGCAAGCTAGGCCTGAGCTACTTCCCACTTTTACAGTCACGTGGTTTCCTTTTTTGGCACTTCCTTTTCCGCATTTTGAGTTATAACATAAGCGGTCTCAATTTCAAGTCACAGACCATTTTGAGCCACCAATCAGAGCACGCGACAGGCACCAAAAGTGTGCTTACGCGCTCTCTGATTGGTTCCTTAGAATGGCTAGCTGTTCTGTGCTGTTATTGGTGCCTTGAAATAACGTGATGTAGGCTTACTGTATTACGTATGCAGGTCTGCCTAAACATGGGGATGTCACTTCTATGATAAAGTTCTCTATACGTCACTCAATCATACCACCCTCTCTAACATATTTGTGATGCTACTTAACTATATATATTAACATCTGACTTTGCTACAGTAGTTTTTTACAAAGGAATTTATTTTTTACATTATTTGTGTGACTATTTGTTATATATAATATTTTATAGAATATTATTAAATTTATTTAATTATACAAGTTATACAGTATTTATATAATATGTTGAGCATTTTAAAACTGCCCTAATTGGAAATATATACGAGGTTCACAGTTGATTGTGAACGTAGATCATTGTGAACGTATAAATTACGGTAAAAAATAAGTTACGTAATTTATGCTGTATTGAACACTTGCTATATTGTAGAACATAAATGTTGTTATTTTGTAATAGCAAGTAATTATGCTGAACATGTTAACTATTATGTTATGTAGTATAATCACTGTACAATATAGCATACATTATGTTGCTGCATTGATGAGCTATATAGCATAATTATTGGGTACTTATTTTTTTGTCCATATGCAGTAGTAGATATAAGGCAAAGGTAGTGAAAACGCATTTCTTGCGGTAAAAAATTCCAATTCTCATTTCCATTATTTTTTTAGCATCTTGATGGCTTTTTTTTTTTATACCGGAAGTAGTTCTTCACGATTAGGTAAAATTACAAAAGACGAACGCAATGCGTTTTTATTTGTGCATCGGTTCACATCATGATATAAAACCCCTCCTTATATCATGGTTCACAGTGCCGTTCTTTCATAAATTTCACAATGAGTTCACAATACGTGAAGTTTCTATAGAACGCAGGCTACTATACTCACGTCAGTGCCATATGTTATCAATGTATAAGTTCTAATTACCGTTCACATAGAGCGCTGTGAACCTCGTATATAAGATCTAACGTCGTGGGATAATAAATGGATTCTTGTTAAAGACATGCAATAACTTCTCTAAAAATTTTAAACTTTACAAAGACTAGGCAGTTATAATATAATATATTTTGTTGGTTGGTTTCTTCCATGTTATGTATATAGACAACTTTAAAGGAGAGATGCCCGAACCGCTTCCGGTAAACAGAAGCAGTCAGTGACCGCTTATGTTTTTACTCAAAATGCGGAAAAGGAAGTGCCGGAAGAGGAAACCACGTGACGATAAAAGTGGGAGGTAGCTCGCAGGCCTAGCTTGCTGCTGGCACCAACTTTTCTACCACTTTTATCGTCACGTGGTTTCCTCTTCCAGCACTTCCTTTTCCGTATTTTGAGTAAACATAAGCGGACCCTGGCAACCTCTGGAATCCTAAATGTCTGCGAACGCACATCTCTCCTTCAAACTCTCTATAAGTATATGACATAATTTTATAAACAATGAAATTTGTATTAACATTTTTTATGATTTATATTTTTAAATATTTATAATTTGAGTATACAATGAAATCAATCTCACCCTGTAGTTATTCCATTTTTTTTAAATATTTATTCTCTGTTTATTTTTAATTCAAGACTCAAAATACTCGAGCTCTTAAAAAAGAAAAATTTGAATTAAAATAAGAGAAATTTCAATAAATAAAAATTGAGAGATACATACACATACGTCTTGACATAACATTTAATTATAAATTTCAAGCAAATTAATTTATTTTATATAATATAGGAATGTAAATATTTACAATAGTTAAATACGATTCTTTGGAATGCAATTTTTGCTTAAAATTTATTAATAACAAATGATAGTCAGATTTTTTATTTTTTTTAGTATAAATATTTTTGTGTTCTGAATAAAGTGTTCAGATTTAGAGTTTTTTGATTTTATAAACAAACTTCGTTTTATTAATTTAAAATGTTATAAGAAATTTGATTGGTTGAGAACGTAATTACGTTACCTAATTATTTATAGTGTATTTCATTTCGTAATTACGTAATAACGTAGTTTATTACGTAGTACAGTGCGTAATTACGTTATGAAGTAAGTTATTACGTATTGTGTTATTTGGCAATCAAATAATTTATTACGTAAAAAATTATTTATTTACTTAATTAAATGATTATTTACGTATTTGATTGCGTAATTACGCTATCAAATAATTTAATTCGTAACATATTGCGTAATTACGCAGTCAAATTATTGACACGTAATTATATGCGTAATCAAATAATTTATTACGTAACATATTGCGTAATTACGTAGTCAAATTATTGACACGTAATTATATACGTAATCAAATGATTTGTTACGTCAAACATTACGCAATTAGTCAAATATTTCAATACGAAATTACGTTCTGTTTAGAATATCTGTCACGTAATAAACGCTCTTTTCAAATGCTTATTACCAGTGGTCACGTTTGGCAGTCCAATAAGGCGGCAAAAAGTCCTTTACGAAGTCCACAACATCGCATGGAAAAGTCCATGCTTACGGACAGAAATTCTACAACAATCTAATATCTCCGAGTTTGTTTACAAACAAAAAATCTCCACATGGTTCAGCCTTGACTGATGGATGGTATTATGGGTATTGGAGGGCGTGGCATATCGTATAGTATAGTCATATTAAATAATTATTTGGGAGGACGGATGGGTGAGTGACTCAGCAACGTCTAGGGGGAGGTTTAGGGGCAGTAGGAGAACGCAAGCTTGAGGCTCTTCTTATCGGAGAGAGAAAATCACATCTTGGTTTCTCGGAGGTTGGTGTGGGTGGGTGACCGCGGGCTGAGGCGATACATCGCTGGGCGTCCGCGGCACTCGGGCTGCGTAGGTCGGTGATGGAACTGTAGGCGTCGTGCAGCGTGGCGGACTGTAACTGTGAACGTAAACTTTGGTTAGTCATATATTTATTATTTACATATTATTATTCAAATGGTAAGGTTGTATTCAGATAGCTTGTACCTCAAAATCTAAAAGGAAAATTTGCAAACTTGATGATGCCATTTGAAAGTTAACAGTAAAAGCTACCTATGATAAACATTTTAGACCCCGTGACCATTAGATAAGAGAGAAAATAATTATTAAAATTTACATGGGCTCATTTGGGACTAAAATTTAAAAAAAAAATCATAATTTAGCATGGTGACCCCCTAATTTTTTTTTAAACATACCATATTTTAATGTATCACTGTGCAAAATTTCAGATTTTTTTTCTGCAATTTTTTAGTCAAATCTCACAGTACCTGATTTTCCGCCTGATTTTCCGAAGTTGAATTCTTTTTAACCCCCACTTTTTATGACATTTTTGAAAAGAGCGTTAAAATTTTTTTGAGGCGTTATTTTTTCTTAGAACGATTGGAGCATGGGAAGTAATTTTAATTAATTTTTGAAAATCGTCCTAAAAAGCCTGTGACGTCATCAATCGGGCATTATTTCGGAAAGTATTGACCGTAGAAGGTTCAGTATAGCGTTTTTTTTTTAAATCCTGAGGACGAGCTGATTTCATTAAACTGGTTACTGAACCACGAACGATTAGTATTTGCCGAGAAAAAAGTGGACTGATGACGTCACAGGCTTTCTAGGCCGATTTTCAAAAATTAATTAAAAAAAACTTCGCATGCTCCAATCGTCCTAAGAAAAAATAACGCCTCAAAATTTTTTAAAAATCTTTCCAAAAATATCATAAACTCAAAAAAAAAAAAAAAAAAAAAAAAAAAAATTATAATAATAATTCACCTTCCTCATTGTATATGTATATATTGATTATGTATAGTTAAGTTTTGTTTGTATCAGAAAATAATCTAAAGTATTTATTAGTATGTTTGTCTTATGATATAGGCAATGTACGCTCCAACATGGCACTGCGGTGCGCAATTTCATGCGACCACCCTATAGTGACAAACTTTAAAACAAAAGTTTGAGAACTATAGGAACTGTTAGCAAAGTATTAAGTTGCTAACTTTGTTATGGAAGTTTTATGTCAAACTATAGAGTGAGCAGCGTCCTTAAAATTACTTTTTTTATTTTGTAACATATACTATAAAATCTAGGCGGAGAAAAGCTTGTACAATGCTTTAAAGGCGTAGAACACCTAGATCAAAAAACATGTATTGTCTAATATCCTACATATCTAAATACTAACGTTGATTTGGTTGGAGTCATTGATTCCAAATTTATTTTCCATTTACGAAATGACACCTGCGGGTTTATGACGTCACAGCTTTCCGCGCACGTGGACTAGTGAGCTGTGACATCACTAACCCGCAGTTGCCATTTCGTAAAAGGAAAATAAATTAGAAATCAATGGCTTTGACCAAATCAACATTAATATTTAGGTTAGGTTTTTTATGATATTAGACATTTTTCTGTTCAAGATGTTCTACGCCTTTAAGTATTGTAGAATAAACAATTATGACGTCACTAAACGCTGACTTTCAAAAGTTAGAACCTAATTAAAGAAAGTCCAAGTTTCATATTTATTTCATTGTGATTCTAACGTTGTGGCGTCATTTAAGTTTTTATCTACGAATACAAACTGACAAAAAATATGCAATGTGGATTTTTGAAAGTTAGAAATCCAAATGGCTTTAAGTCAGATTTTAAAGAGTTTTTCTTTGTCAATTTTTGTTACCTGTAAATCTTTCTTGAGGCTCTCGAGCGTGTTGAGGATCGTGTTTCTCCGAGTGAGCGCGACCTGCTGCTGTGCACGAGCTCGCTCACGTCGCTTTCGTCTTTCCTCCTCACGACTCGCAAGACGAGCTTCCGCCGCAAGTCTCTCACGTCGCAGTTCCGCCACTTTCTGGCCCAGACGATCTGAAAAGTACAAACAAGGTTTTGTCATTTATGAAACTTTGCCACACTTCTCTTCTTTTATCCCTTTATTTTTCTGCTGAGTATTACAGTTTTTTTTATCTTAGTGAGGGAGTGAGTGAGTGAGTGAGTGAGTGAGTGAGTGAGTGAGTGTGTGTGTGTGTGTGTGTGTGTGTGTGTGTGTGTGTGTGTGTGTGTGTGTGTGTGTGTGTGTGTGTGTGTGTGTGTGTGTGAGAGAGAGAGAGAGAGAGAGAGAGAGAGAGAGAGAGAGAGAGAGGAAAAAGTACGTGGAAAAAGGATGTGTAGAGAGAGAATGAATGAGGAAAAAAGGATAGAGAAAAAGAGGGAGGAGAAAAGGATGAGGAAAAAGGATATATAGAAAGTGAGTGAGTGATAGAGACAGACAGACAGACACAGAGAAAGAAATAAAAAATCCATGTAAGACCCTTTTTTTTTTTACTCCGCACCGAAGTACGTGAAATGTTAAAAGCTTGCCTCTACATAGTATTGGTATTCACGACCATTTTGTTGGAAATGTAAATAAAAAAAATAATAAAACTTCAGCTAAAGAAAACGAAGGCAATAATTTGTTTTGGAATTTCGCCCAAATAATCTAATATTCCAGACTTAAATCGAATTACAATCAATATAAGTGATTTTTATATCACGAGTAAGAGAACGTAATATAAATTGGATAAGATCCCAACTACTTCACATTTCAAACACGTCTTTCATGATTGCCTCTAAGAGAGAGAGACGGCGCACACTTATATAATCTATTGAAATTGGCAGCCAGCTTCAAACGGTGCTAATTGGAATCATTTTTTTTACTCAAATTTATTTTTATTATAACATTTTCAAAGTGCTCATAAAAGTCTTTCAAAATTTTGAAGCAATATAGACATCGTTTAATGTTCTCTATTTTCATTTGCTATCAAAAGAAAGAACAATCGATAGTGTAAACACGGGTCGTAAAGAATGAGAGAGAGAGAGAGAGAGAGAGAGAGAGAGAGAGAGAGAGAGAGAGAGAGAGAGAGAGAGAGAGAGAGAGAGAGAGAGAGAGAGAGAGAGAGAGAGAGAGAGATTCTTTGCTGAATAATCTATAAACTGTGCATACAAGAAGAATACACACAGAAAATGAACTACTTCTTCGTTTAAAGCTTCTCTCCAGGCCTAGAAACATGTCTTTTTAATCGATTAAATACAAATTGGACTTTGTAAAAATATACTTATTTTGACCTAAAATTCAAATGCAACGTCAAAAAGACAAATGAGAAATGACAACTTATGCAACCTGCACAACAATTTCTTATACATTGCGGCCACTCTGACGTCAGAGTTGCCTACTTTACAGACTTTTCGTGCTCTCTTGTGTTTACGTTTGGGTCCTGATTAAAATTAACAACAAATTCAAAGGTCCCATTTTGTTTTCAATGATATAAAAAGGCATGGTCCTAAACCTGCACAGGGGCTTTAAAGTATATAGAGGAAATCAGATACTGTTGAATTTGACTAAAAAGTTGTAAAGAAAAATATGAAATTTTGCACAGTAATACATTAGGATAAGGTTTCTTCAAAATGTAATGGGAGGGGGGTGCAACTAGTGAAATGTAGTAGAGCTAGTATACTCTAATGTTTACAGAGAACCCATGTATCTTTTGTATACTCATCAATACTTGCCTCTACAAGATTGAATATTTAGTGAAAATACACTCGTGCTTTGAAGTAAAAAAAAAAAAAAAAAAAAAAAAAAAAAAGGAAGAAAAAAAGAAAAAAAACATGCTATACTGTATAGTAGTTTTTACTCCCTGAAATGACTCTGTAAAAGTCATAAAACGTAGAAATCATAGAAATAGAAAGAAAAGTAGCAGTAGTAAAAGTATATAGTATTAGTATAGTCATAAAAAATCTTTAAAGCCATACACCACATAAAACAACATGTGCTTTTTAATGAATATAAACACGAAATGGGATCTTCAAAACTGTTGACAATTTTTACCAGAATGTTAATGTAGCCCCACGTGAGAGCGTGAAAATACTGTAAAGTATGCAATTTGCGTGACTATTCATGTTTATGACGTCGGAAACATGCAAAAATTAGTATGGAAATGTTGTGCGGGTTGCATAAATCGAAATTTCTGATCACTGCTACGGTGCTACTGTTGGGTTTTGAGACAAACTAATGTTATTTATGTAAGTCCTATCAAGTGTTTTGTGATGTAAATGTTTATGTATTTCTCTGGTCCTTTAATCTCTAAAAGTTTGAAGTAGAAATTTGTTTTGCTAGTGTACATATTATATACAAACACGAGTGGCGAGCTGATATTACTTTTGTTTGTAGCAAAGAGAAAAGCCATTAAGTCCGCCTGACTCGAGTGCGCCGCTAACCTGAGCTTTAATGACGGATTGCAGATTAAAAAGTAAAAGTAAGCCCTATTATAGTACAACAATAGCACGGAAATTACTTGCAGAGTAAACACAATATTTCTTGACTTCGAGATCATTATTTGTATCGTTTTTCTTCTCTAGAAATACAACGCAAGGATTGGAGAATATACACTCGAAAAAATAGCATCGAATATAGAATATTGTTTTGTGCAATTTAAAGCAAGGTATCGAGGAAAATTATAGATTTGTAATAAAAAAATTGTATTGCATATTTATTTTTTAGAGTGTAAGTTTTGAAATGTGTGAACACGAAGCTTCACAATATTTAATGTATTGTATTATTAACACGTATGACGTCACTAATAATACTAAATGGGTTTCATTAGAGCCCAAAAAAGGTACAAACCCACTTATATGCACTGAAAGAATAAATTACATAATTTATGCTGTATTTATGCCATTATAGCATAAATGATGCTAAATTAAAACAAAATAATTAATTATGCTGTACAGCATAATATTTATGCTATATAACAAAGTTACTATGCAGTATAGCATAAATTATGCTGTATTGAAAAAATTATGCTAAAAATGAGCTAGCATAATTATTACGTTTTTATTTTTGTCCGTGTTGTCCTCTGACTTTTATTTTACTAAATGTTGAAATTGTAACGATAAAAATTTAAGTGACGTCACAAGCGTTACTACCAAATGCAGTAAATGTCGGTTTATATCCACCAATTTATACGTTTATTTCATTGTGTTGATGTGATTCTCACGCATGTGACGTCATTTGCGTTTTATCGTTGGATTGCCAATGTTTAGTGATCTCATAATTGTTGCTGAATAATTAAAATACTGTGTAATCGTGTATAACTTTAATTTCAGGTGAAGTGTGATTTTGGCCCCATGGGATGACTATAAATTCCCACCCATATTGTATAAGAACTTAGTTTTTTTTTTTTTTTTTTTTTTTTTTTTTTATTCCTAGATAAATATACATGATTTTTCAAAATACAGAAATTTCATGATTTTACTAAGTAATAAAAACCTCTTATGGACAAAACTTTCTGAACGATTTGTTGAGGCAACCTGCGTGTGTATATTCTTTACGTAAAAACACGTTGGCCACAGAGGTCCGTTCAGAAAACTTTGTCCAGAAGTGTATTTTATATACTTATTAGAATCGTGAAATTTCTTCACAATAGGTAAAAAATGAGCTGACGAAATCGTCTCATTAATTCAAAGTCAACCCACAAAAAAGTGTAAAAAAAAGCCAAACAAATTATTGATATTAAACTGACCTTGCACGCTTTGTTCATCATCGTCCGGAGGTGACGAGTCACTACTCTCGCCGCACTCTGCCAGCGCCAGATGTTGCTGTAGCCGCTGTAGAGCCGCGCTCGAGTACACCTTGCGCTTGAGAGGTTCACTCTGAGGACAGTATGGTGCCTCGGCAGCTACTGGACTGCTCAGGTCAACAGAGCGGAATGTGACGAGAGCACGAGGTGGTCCACCTGACGGGGTCGTCACTTGTATAGCGACCACGCTCTGTTGTGGACATGTCGGCTTGACGTCCTTGAACTTGTCACTGCTACTGGCGGGAGTGTTCGGCTCGTTCACCTGCATAGACAAGAATAGCGTCAGTCTTGTGGCAACAAATTGATATCAGTCATAAGGATTTATCTAGCTAGAAACAATGGAACTCCTTGAAAGTGGTTATTTATACACATGCTTTTAATGAAATAATAAAGTGGATTTTTATATAGTCAAATAAATTGAAAATAACTCAAGATAAACCCAACAAAGTGTGATTTAAACCTCTGACATGACGTGGATCACTACCACCTTGCACTGCCAGGACTGCATAGCCGGACACATGAATACACCTATCAAGCCTAAACATCTCTCCTACAGTTATAGCTGTGACACACTGACATACGCACGGACATCAACGTGCGGAGAACACGAGAGCGGACTTACAAACCACAACCCTTGAGAAAGCCGCAAATACCTGGACTGAGAAGCAAACTTGTGATCTATCGCTCGTTAAAGCAGTCTCATTTCATATAATTAATTCCCATTTTGACAGTCCTAAAATACGTAATATTCACCTGCAAGTGCAAAGCCTTGGTGTCTGGCCGCTGCTGCTGAGGGAAAGGTCGCGGCGGGTTCTCCACAGTAGGTGTCTCAAGGTCAACGTCCTCCTCCATGCTAGCAGTCTTCATGTGCACCAGCAAGGTCTCAGCCTCGAGGATCAGCTGCTGGTACTTCCGGTCAGCTTCCTTATCTGCCTCAATCAGCTTCACTTCAGAGGCGAAGGCAGAGCAATACCGCGAGCCAGGGATAATTGAGCGACGATTTGGAGATAACATCTCTTCATTACTTCTATCCTCAATCGGAGATAACTTTTTACTATTTCTCCGCATCACCACGGGAGTACTCGAGGTGCTAGCGGCATTATTTTGTATGATAACTGCAGTAGTAGAATTACTTACAGCAATTTTCCTCATCGCTAATGGAGTATTTGAATTACTAGCTGCATTTCTCCTCAATGCTAGAGGAGTATTTGAATTACTAGTTTCATTCCTTCTCAGCGCAATGGGAGTATTAGAGTTACTAGCTGCATTTCTTCTTAACGCGATGGGAGTATTTGAATTAACAGCTTCGTTTCTCCTCAACGCAATAGGAGTATTTGAATTACTTGCTGAATTTCTTCTTAACGCGTCAGGAGTATTAGTATTACTTGCTGCATTTCTCCTGAGCGCAAGTGGAGTATTAGAATTACTAACTGTGGGAGTGACGTGACAACTGCTGACTTCTGCTTCTGCGAGCGCTCTGACGTCACGATGCCGGCGACTACTGCTCCGTCGTCCGCCACACGACACAGAACGCCGTGTAGACTCACTCTTACGTTGACTAGAACGTCTAACAGGACTAACATGATCCTGATCCTTACGTATACTACTCTGTCTCTTACCACCTTCCATACGTCTTCTACTTGAACGTTTGTTATTGTTAATTGAAGCTGGCCTAACTAAGTTCTTATTAATATGATTATTATTTAAGTTACCCCCATTACGTATTATATCCGAGTTATTATGATGATAAGTACAATGTCCTGTGTTAATTCTCGTATTAGATGGTACGTCACAAGAACTATCTAACGGTCCATTATCAATATAGTCTAACTCATCTTCATCCACAAATTCAGTCTTTGTACTGATACCATTCTGATAACTCATATCAAGGAAATCACTTGAGGAATGTCTATCTGTTAAGTTACCGTTATTATACTCATTTTCTTCTTCTTCACAATCAGTTGGATCACTATCACTTAAAATATCGGTCTCTTTTTCATATACGTAACTTTCATCAAATCTACCAATTTCATTTAACGTCAGATCATCTTCTTCATCCTCGTCTTCTATATCTTCAATGTTACCACCGTGACTACTTTGACTACTACGACGTGGGGTACTTGGAGGTGACGAGGATATCGTGGAGCATGAGCCTGAAGTCAAGCTGCCACGTCTGACAAGAGAGGGAGAGAGGATGACACCATCGCTGTTCTTTCTCTCGGCATCTTGAGATGACCTTCGTCGACGTGAAGGACGTCTGAATGCCGTTACTTCCTCCGCAGGACTCTCCTCGTCGGCAGTTGTGGTGGTAGTAGTATGTCCATCGTCACGTCTCCATGACCCAATAGTAGCTGCCGTACTTATATCTTCAGTACGTGGAGTAGGAGCGATATCAGAGCATGAGGATGATGTGGTCCATTGTAATTTCTCAGCAGTGCTCGAGGATCCAGTAGTACCAGACGACATCCATGGGTTTGTTCTTATTCTGCTTCTCTGACGTGGTGAGTTACATCCAAGTTGTGGCGTTTGTTGTTGCTGTTGTTGTTGAACAAGTGAAGGTCGTCGAGCGGTGCACACGGATACTTCCTCGACTTGTTGAAAGCTCGTGCGGATTGTGACGTGTGGATGTGCACGTGACGAGGCGCCACAACTGTTGGCATCTGCTGATTCAGTGCGGCGATGTCGCTGTGGCACTGGGGCGCCGTAAGAAAAGCCTCCTTCTTCAATTGTCGTACTCGAGACCTGAAACCACGATTGATTTAACTTAAAATT
The DNA here is from genome assembly GCA_949318235.1 of Ecdyonurus torrentis. Taxonomy (NCBI): domain Eukaryota; kingdom Metazoa; phylum Arthropoda; class Insecta; order Ephemeroptera; family Heptageniidae; genus Ecdyonurus; species Ecdyonurus torrentis. The sequence continues at coordinate 52,673,888 of OX439128.1, read as the reverse complement.
ACAATTATAATTATGTTTGCATATTTTCATCTTATTTGCAAAATACAGTATAGTTTATATAATGTTATACCTCACAATTTTTATTACAATAGAATAGATAGATAATGAAATTATTGATAATTTGCGTGCCTTCATTAATTTCCTATTCATTATATAGAGTATATAAATATATAACCATTCACTTATCGATTTTAGTGTTTTATTATTTAAATCGATTAATAAAAATGCAGTCTTGGGTTCGATATACCTAAAATTTTTAAAAATATTTCAAATCTTGCTTCTTGACTATACTTTACAATGGTTACCCGCCATATTTATATAATATTATATTATTATATACTATTTTAAGTTTTCCGTGCATTTGTTTTCTTCGCACTTTTTACATTTTTTTTTTTTTTTTTTGGAGTAAAAAGTATCGTTATCGATGTGACTATATAATATTTGTTAATTTATTAAGATAATTTGTACAAGCTATATATATTAATCTATATGATTCATCGACATCCAAAAATCATTATAGTAGCGTTCTCTTATTTATGATAATCGAAACTGAAAAAATACGACTTTTTTTTTTTAATAAAGACGATTATTTACTATATAAGTTTTTATAAAAGGTTATTTGATATAGATTATACCGTATACGTATTACATATTTACAGCACATGCACGGAAAAAATTATCTAAAAATGAATTACTATTTAGATTTTTTTATAATAAATTTGTTAGATACGTACATACGTACTGTACAAAGTATTTTACCATCATAAGAGGTAACTATTTATCGCTGAAAAAATTACGTTTATACTTCCGAGTTACTGTTTAAAGTTTTGTCAACCAAGTTATTGGTTTGTACTGAAGAGTTACATCTATGTAACTGAGTAATTTTTACAAGTTATGTTTCCCATGTGCTAAAAAAATGTCATTCCCTTCTCTGTGAATCACTCTAATATACAATACATTTGCCAGTAGCACTCTTTAATTTTGTTTGGTTTCAGCTATACATGATTTTAACTCAATAAAATGTCTAAAAAATGCTTTTAAGTATTATTAATATTTAATCATATCTTTATTTTAACATTTTAAAAACCGTGATGCATAATTAACTAACTTAAACAACAAAGAAACATCTCTCTATGTGACGTGCACCTAGTGACGACGTAAACATATTTGGTTACCTTGGATACAGTGTGTCTACAGTAAGGATGATGGTGCTGTTGAGGCAGAGAGGTCGCACTGGTGGTTGCGGTGCTCTGTGTTCGCTGGTGTCCGAACTTGACCCTCTGTTGGTGTTGGTGTCTGACCCTACTAGCCTCGTCCTCGTCTGAGCGTCCGCTCTGTGAGTAAAGATACACGTCAATGTTAGTTTTCTGAGATTTTGTATTGTGTGTCTCTACAGTGAGGGAGGGAGGGAGAACACAGGAAAGTGTTGTAATAAGTAAGAAAATTGTTTTCTGTGTACTTATAAGAGACATGGAGCGAGAGAGAGAGAGAGAGAGAGTGAGTGAGAGAGAGTGAGTGAGTGGGTGAGTGGGTGAGTGAGTGAGTGAGTGAGTGAGTGAGTGAGTGAGTGAGTGAGTGAGTGAGTGAGTGAGTGAGTGAGTGAGTGAGTGAGTGAGTGAGTGAGTGAGTGAGTGAGTGAGTGAGTGAGTGAGTGAGTGAGTGAGTGAGTGAGTGAGTGAGTGAGTGAGTGAGTGAGTGAGTGAGTGAGTGAGTGAGTGAGTGAGTGAGTGAGTGAGTGAGTGAGTGAGCGAGCGAGCGAGCGAGTGAAATGGAGGGATGGAGTGTATGTGTGTGTGTGAGAGAGAGAGAGAGAGAGAGAGAGAGAGAGAGAGAGAGAGAGAGAGAGAGAGAGAGTGATGTAGAAAAAGGAGAGTTTCTATAGACTTGATGAAATTGTTATGCTACAAAAGTTTCTATCACAGGAAATATTTTACATCTCTCTCTCTCTCTCTCTCTCTCTCTCTCTCTCTCTCTCTCTCTCTCTCTCTCTCTCTCTCTCTCTCTCTCTCTCTCTCAAATATATATATAAACGTTCCTCTCTAGTGTTATTAATATTTCTACACATCTCTATTAAGGCCTGTATGCCAGTGTGTCACGGTAAATGTAAACAATCAGAGATACATACCGAGGTTGAGGCCAGGACCAGCTCGCCATTGTGTTGCTGCAGTAACTGCTGCTGTTGTCTCTCTGCAGACTGGAAGTACCTAGTACCAGTACGTAGGTTGATGTAGTACTCTGGGGGTAGAGAGGTGCCTGTAAAGTAACATATCAACTTTAGTAACAATACATACTTTGTAACACATCACAACACTCTGCAACACATTGAGGCTAGAACAGGGAAGGAAATAGCGCTTTACAGTACAATTACACTACAGTTTTAGATTTAAATGTAGGCAATTTTATACGCGGAAAAAAAACGCAATACTTCTTACCGGTTACAAAAAAAAAAAATAATAATAATTTTGAAAAAAATAATAATATAGTAATAAAAGAACACGCTGACTGATGACGGAAAAAAGTAACTAACAATTATATATATAGTAAGACATTTTTTAAAAATAAATTTGTTAGATATTTACAAAGTTTTTTAAGATGTGAAGAGCTAACTGTTTACCACTGAAGAAATAGCGTCTTATACTAACGAGTTACTGTTTAAACTTTTTCAATTCAGCTATTGGTTTTTACAGCAGAGTTACATCTATGGAACTGAATAATTTGTACAATGCATGTGTTCCGTGATGGGTTGATCGTAAACCCTGTTCACTTGCTTCAAAAAAACGCAACTTCATTCAAAAAGCAAATGATTTGTTCGCTCTTTTTTAGGGTTGAGAGTTGCAGCACAAAAATCATGCCTAGCATCTTTCTTTCTTTTCTTTTTTTTTTTTTTTTTTGAAATCTGTGCTCTAGTTTTTTCAAAAATTGCAAGAGAGAGAGAGAGAGAGAAAAGAAGATGAAGTATTTCTCCACATAAGCGTAATGTTTTATTAGAATTGTCCCACGTCATTCGTGTTTCTGATTAGTGGTAAGTCACCTCGCCGGTAAGAGGTATTTAATCTCTCTCTCTCTCTCTCTCTCTCTCACTTGTTAAATTCAAGCCAATGATATACAAAATGCAGCAATAATAATGTAAAATAGACGCGCTGAACACATTAAAACTGCAATTTTTTTTCACTTCACTAAAATTTCCGAGCAACAATAATAATATTTTACATTTCTATATGTGGCTAATAAATTTACATTATGATAACAGAATAAATTAAAGCTTTAATTAAAATTTAAAACGTATGAGCATAATAAAAACATTTGTAATGTGTAGGTAGATGTATAAAAAGTTAATTAATAATTTTCAATAATGGGCACCAACCAACGTAATATGAGGGTGAAAACTGACCATGCAGTGTCGGGGTCAACTATTTTATGTAGAGTATACGTACATGCGGGATGTACTGAATAGAACTTCAATAGCAAAAGAAGCGTGTCTGTGGTTAATTGAATTTTGATATAATAAAGAAGTTAATTAAAATAGTATTGAATGATTGGTGAGAGGGAGGGAGGGAGGGAGGGAGAGAGAAAGTGAATGAGAGAGAAATGAGAAAAAGAGAAGGACGAGTGCGACGGAGAGAGAGAGAGAGAGAGAGAGAGAGAGAGAGAGAGAGAGATGAGAATGAGAAAAAAGAAGGATGATTTAGACGGAGAGAGAGAGAGAGCTAGAGAAAGTGAATAAGAGAGAAATGAGAAAAAGAGAAGAACGAGTGAGACGGAAAGAGAGAGAGACAGAACAAGTGTGTGTGTTTGTAGATATAAGATTACTTTATTGAGCAAAACATTGCTATGAAAAATAAACAGATGCCAAAGAAAAAAAATACATAAAGTATAAGTAAAATGTATAGTTTCGGTCGCTAAAAAAGTCCTTATCTCCAGTAATCAGCATTTCGAAAAGGCTCTATCTTCATCGATTATTCCATAAGGTTCTCACTGTTGATATAGGGCCTTGAATGGTGTTCACGATCATTGGAGATGTGGCCTTTTTGCAGCGGTATATATACATGTATATTACACACACATACACACACACACACAGTGTACTGCAGTATATTATTATACTGATGATAATGCTTCATCAGTAAAAAGCTGCAAAATTGAATGTGTAGTATGAGAGAGAGAGAGAGAGAGAGAGAGAGAGAGAGAGAGAGAGAGAGAGAGAGAGAGAGAGAGAGAGAGAGAGAGAGAGAGAACACATAATTCAACACCCAAAACATACACACACACATATATGACCCGCCTGTATACCATGACCATATTGTACTGTTCAGTACTTTGATGAAACTCGATAAAATTTTAGATTCCGTGGTAAAGCTAGAGCGTACTTTATCATTATTTTACCTGCGGGCATTGAGAGAGGAGGGGGGATCGAGTTAATTAATTATAAAACCATGTTCTTTCCACTTAAATATCTCTATTCACAAGAACAGTGTGGTCAGCATACGTCACAAAAACTGACAAATACTGGAGGCACTGCCCGATGTCGATAACTAATGGTACTGCATGGATAACGTCCTGCAGTACGCTTAGTAACGTCTAAATATGCTAAGCTTAAAGGAATAGACCAGAGAAAAACATAAGCATTTATATCACAAAACACTTGATGGGATTTACATAAATAACATTAGTTTGTCTCAAAACCCAACTGTAGCTCCGTAGCAGTGATCAGAATATTCGATTTATGCAACCCACACAACATTTTCATACTAATATTTGCATGTTTCTGACGTCATAAACATGAATTTTCACGCAAATTGCATACTTTACAGTTTTTTAAGGCTCTCTCGTGGGGCTACATTAACATTCTGGTAAAAATTGTCATCAGTTTTGAAGATCCCATTT
>OX439128.1:52626324-52668804 GCA_949318235.1 Ecdyonurus torrentis | reverse complement strand
TCACTATAGTGTAGAGGTATTTTTCCTTTTTCTCATCACCCGTTGGGTTACTTACTTGTTGTTTTTGTATTTTTTTTTCTATATGTACCACTCACAATTTAAACCAAATAAAGAACTATTATTATTACTTAAAACAACGTACAAGTATGCCTAGTAATCCTCAATAAAATATTTGTGATCTCAGTGCAGTAGTTTTCTCACAAACACACTAACAAGAGGCTTCTACAATGTTAATGTAAACATTATACATTTCACTAGTAGACGGTAATCATGCACTAATGGGAAATATCGAATCTTGTATAATTTTATGTACAGTCATTTTACTTAAAAATGAATTTCTATTGGCTTATGGCCATTCAATGCAATCAGATGGAGATTTCAGTTGACACAAAACTCCATCTAAATATACGAGTTATATAGTATGTTATATCCATATGCCAATAGAAATTCATATTTTAATAAAATGACCGTACACATTATGATCTGCATGATCATTGTTATATGTACTACATTTAGATTGCAATGTTTTATAGTGACGTATGCTAATGTGTTGACTTTGTCTTTTGTTTTAGGTGAGTACATACATACAGTACATATCAATCACTGATGCTCGTGGTTGGTGCCCAAGTTGTCACTAGCAGCAGTGACAGTGAGTAACAACCACTTTGTGTGGTCGTCTTTTTTTTTTTTTTTTTTTTTTTTTTTTTTACACCTTTTTTTAAAGTTTCATTATCTGCCATTTAAACACGTAAAAAAATAAATACGTAATAATTATGCTAGCTAAATTTTAGTATAAATTGTTCTATACAGCATAATTTATGCTATAATTCATAATTATTTTACATAGCAATGTTAAGTTAGTTTATTTTGTTTTATAATTTATGCTATATTGACATACATGCAGGTTTAATTAGGTAATTTATGCTACATTTAAGTCATTTTAGCATAAATTATGATAAATTAAGAACAACATAATGTTTATGCTATGTAACATAGTTATTATAAAGTAAAACGTATGATGTTGTATTAAACCAATTGTTCTGGAAATGAGCTTGCATAATAATTACGAAATTTTTTATACGTGTATGTACATGATATTATCGCATATTTCTCTCCATTTTTCTGCCACGAGACTTGATTTCTATAATATTTTTTCTGAGTGCTGTATAAGAGGCGTCACTGCCAACTGAACTGTAGTGTTAGAGATAGAGATATAGAGACCAAGTCGTTCTTTGTACTCTAAATTACTTACAAAAAGTAACCTCATTTAGAGGAAAAATGAGCATAATATAAAACAAAATTCATTAAAATTTATTACGAAAGATAAAAAAATAAAGAAAAAAATATTAAATTTTTATAGCTTTATTTTTTTCTTTTATTATGCAGCATATTACAGCCATTTGTTCTGTGCTTTTTTTAAAAAAATAATTTTAAATTACACTAGTGCAATTTTATTTAAACTTTTTGCTGGTGGCATAGAAAGAGAGAGAGAGAGAGAGAGAGAGAGAGAGAGCACGAAGAGAATAAATTATTTAATTTATGCTGTATTTATGTCATTATAGCATAAATGATATTAAATAACAATAACATAAATAATTATGCTGTACAACAATATTTTTACTACATAACATAATTGTTATGCATATCATTATTATGCTATATTTAACAAATTGTACTAAAAATGAGCTAGTATAATTATTACGTACACGCAAAAAAATTAATAGTAACAATGTAATAGGTAGACATATAAGCTAGAACCCAGGTATTATTATACTACAATAATACCTAATGCAGGTGCACTGTGCTACAATAAAGGTGTGACTTACTTAGATTAAGGGGGTAGGTGACCGACTGATATCTCGCAAACTAGGACGGTTGCGAATAATAATATTAACACAAAGTAAAGAAGAAATGTTACTTAAAAATTTAGTTATGTCAAACATGTGAAAACACGATCAAATATTGAAGTTATTACAGTTTAAAGATAACATGTAAATGTGGAAATTTAAATTTGAGCGGGAAATTTTAATAAAATCAGAATCTTTTTTACAATTAAAAATATTATTAAAAACTTTTTTGGTATAAAAAAATATATTTTAAATTTACTTGATTTTATTTGAAAATTATAGTGTTTGTTTTATTGGAATTCAATCATGTACAAAAATTATTGGGAAAATATAGTTATTATTTTAGCGATTTCCGGTCCAAGTCGGTCCCCCACCGCCTTAAAAGGTATTATAGTTTTATAACTACCTGTTCCAAATTCAAGTTTACCTATTGCAAAATACAGGTTCATGTACCTGCCATTAGTGCGAGTATATATTAATTTTTTTCCGTGTAGTTCTTTTTTCCGTGCAAATAGTGACTTTACGAGTATTATCAAAATCATAAAATAAAATAGTAAAAACCAATGAATGATTATTTCAATTATTACTTGCTATACAAGTTAATACGAGTATCGATGGGTCGTAAACAGCTCACAAACATACAGAAGATATTTTATATATTATATTGAAGCAGGTCGCAATGCCATGTATAGTTGTCGTGTTAGGTCACGTTCACTTTGACCCTCGTGTTTGCTACGTGCTAAGTGGTTGGTTCATAGATATCAAATTGACCAATCAAAACTGACCATAAGTACCATAATTTCTACATTACATTAGTCTACACTCACAGAACAGATCGCTACTGACAACGACACAAAATGTTAAGGGATTATCTATACAAAATACTTTGATTGTGCACGAGTGTATTTTCAATAAATAATCAATCTTGTAGAGGTATAACTTACAACAACATGTAAAAGTATCTAGTATTCATCATTTAAATATTTGTGACCTCAGTGCAGTAGTTTCTTTTACAATCATTATCATTATGCTAACAAAAAAGAAGCTTCTACAACTTAAATTAGTGCATTTTACTGTCAAAATACATAAAAATGTGTCTAGTATCCCTCACTTAATATTTCTGGTCTCAGTGCATTAGTTTTCTCACAAAATGCTAAGAAAATGCGTCTATACAATTTTAAATTGGGTGCTCCTTAAACATTAAAGTATACTCTGTACCACATTTCACTAGTATATAGACACTACCCAAAATAAATAAGGATGACAAATAAAAAGGCTTTTATTTAAAGTCATATAGATATTACTAACAATTAAACACGTAAAATGAAGTTTTTTGTGTGAGCATGATTTCATTAAATTGTTAAATTTGCATCAATAACATAAGAACTAAGAAGTCATGCTGTAAAAAAAAAAAAAAAAAAAAAAAAAAAAAATGCACTATTGGTAGAGAGTAATTAATTTAAACCCCTAGTATTGAATTTTTACGTAATTGTAGGTACTCTGTATGCATTATAGTTTGATGTATGATTAGAGACAATGTTCAGTGACTTAACTACTAGCAATTTCTTTTCTAAGTGTATACAAAGTGTTTTCAGTGAGTAGGGACCAATGTAAATAAACTCCAGTCTTGCAATTAATCTATTAAAAACACGCACACAAAACAATCACTTCCAATTGGAGAGAGAGAAAATGTGTTCCTACTTTATTTTTATTCGCCTGGACAGCTAATTAAATAAACTCTAAAAATAGACAATATAATTGATTTTGTTAAGGTAGCAGGTTGAGACTTGGGGCTGCCATTAGTCAAATAAGAAACTTTATTTTAACAATAATTATTTCTACGCTACTTTTTCTAGTAAAGCAAATACTACTATCGTCTGATATTATTTATTTAAATTAGCAAAAACGTCTGATTTTTTATGTAATGGAAATTTTTCCGGAAATAGATTTTGACAGTTGGGCAAAATAAAAAAAGACGATCGAATTTCGTTTTTCTTACCCTGAATAAAGCTTAGTCTGGATAACACTGAAAGAAATAATTATGGTTCTTTCCGTGTAAATTCCAGTAGATAACACAAAGTTTTGAATATGTCACTGATAAATTATTTTCTTTATTGTAAACGTTTTTTCTTTCTTCTTCTTCTCGTACATAAAAAGAAATTTTAAATTTCACATAATGCAAAGTAATATGTCAAACTGAAATGCAATTTCTGAGCTGTCTCTCTTCATCTTTTTGTACTTTGAAGAAAAAGAAGAGAGAGAGAGAGAGAGAGAGAGAGAGAGAGAGAGAGAGAGAGAGAGAGAGAGAGAGAGAGAGAGAGAGAGAGAAAGAGAGAGAGAAACTTGAACAGTAAAATGTATTTTTATGACGTTTAGCATTTTAATCATTATTCATATTTACAGCAAAGCTATTCAATGGGCCATTTGCAATGAACGTACTTTTTAAAATAATTTAAAATATTCTTAATGGACTTTTTTTTTTATGGAAAAATTATTTTACTTTTACTTGTTGCAACAATTAAAAACATTTTATTGCAAGTGGTCCATTGTTCATCATAATATTATTGATGTTTGACGTCTACTGCTTTACTATGATGTAAAATTTAGTCAGCTTGCAGTGGAGCTTAGTGTTGCAAACTAACTTTGCTGTACAGTTTCGATCAAATGAATAGTTACCATTTAAACTCGATGTTTTTTACCGCGTTAAATTTCGTTCAATTTTGCAACCTTGTTTATGATTATTCATTGAACTCTATATCTCAATCACATCTATATTCAAATTCATTGAGTCTATATATTGTAATAGTTGACAAAGACACCACAAGAAGTCACCTGTGATGCACTCAGGTAGACAATCTGGCGGGTAAATATTTTGCTTGCTTGCTTGCTCATTCTCTCTCTCTCTCTCTCTTGTGAGAAATGCTTTCAAGTATTTGTTTGATAACAAGTTTCGAACTATTTTCTTACCAAATTGCTGTCATTACAAATCATATTGATATAAATGATAAAAAAAACATCTTAATTTTAATCTCTTAATCGGGCAAATCGGTAAGTCAGCAGTTATTTTGAAACATAAAAAAAAACATTAAATGCATTTCTTAGAAGAGAGAGAGAGAGAGAGAGAGAGAGAGAGAGAGAGAGAGAGAGAGAGAGAGAGAGAGAGAGAATGAGCAAGCAAGCAAGCAAAATATTTATCCGCCGGATTGTCTACCTGAGTGCATCACAGGTGACTTCTTGTGGTGTATTTGTCAACTATTACAATATATAGACTCAATGAATTTGAATATAGATGTGATTGAGAATATAGAGTTCAATGAATAATCATAAACAAGGTTGCAAAATTGAACAAAATTTAACGCGGTAAAAAACATCGAGTTTAAATGGTAACTATTCATTTGATCAAAACTGTACACACATAAAATAATAAATTACGTAAATTCAAATTCAAAATTCAAATTCAAAATTCAAATTCAAAATTCAAATTCAAAATTCAAATTCAAAATTCAAATTCAAAATTCAAATTCAAAATTCAAATTCAAAATTCAAATTCAAAATTCAAATTCAAAATTCAAATTCAAAATATATTTATTCATTTCTTTCATCCTACAATCAAAATACACAAAAGTGTATCCGCTTAGGTTATTGTACATTATATATACATATATATAAACACAATTAGAAATGATTGTCAATAAAATACATTCACACACATTAATCAACATATTAAAGAAAAAAAAATTAAATACAAAAATATTAGAATTGGTCCTGTAAAAATTCAACCACTGAGTAATATTGTTTATTTAAGAAAAAGATTTTAAGTGCCTTTTTAAAACCAGTTGGGTCGTTTTGTTTTCTTAATTCCAAAGGCAAACTGTTATATATTTTCAAACAACTACAAAAAGGACCTCTATTATACATTTCAGTTCTTTTATAGATATTTTGTATTTGCATTTTACTGTTTCTTGTGTTATGACAATGTTTAATTTCATGATTAGTAAAAAATGGGATGTTTAATTTGACTTTCATGGCACATTCAAGTATATAAACACAGGGAACAGTTAAAACTGTTAATATTTTGATTATTTTGTACAATTCTCTACATTCAGATCTATATTTAGCTCTGTTTTTCCCTGCTTTGAAAAAATTGCTATATTGTAGAGCACAAATGTTGTTATTTTGTAATAACATAAGTAATTATGCTGAACTTCTTAACTATTATGTTATGTAGTATAATCACAGTACAATATAGCATAAATTATGATGTTATGCATAAATATTGGTGCATAGAGCTTGCATAAAAGCATAATTATTACATAAAAGAACAAAAATAACGATGTAATAATTATGCTAGCTCATTTTTAGCACAATTTCTTCAATACAGCATAATTTATGCTATACTGCATAATAAATATGTTACATATAGAATAAATATTATATTGTACAGCATAGTTAATTATGTTGTTCTAAATTAACATTAATTATGCTAAAATGACATAAATGCAGCATAAATTATGTTGTCTGTTCTTTCCGTGTAGTTATTTTTGTACGTGTAACTCAAAAATAATAAATTACGTAATTTATGCTGCATTTTAGTCATTAAAGCATAATAATTTATGATAAATTAGGAAAACATAAATGCCCATGCTGTGCAACATAATATTTATGCTATTATAACATAATGATTGTGAAGTATAGCATAAGTTATGCTGTATTGAACAAATTGTGTTAAAAATGAGCTAGCATAATTATTACGTAAATATTTTCGTCCTTGCTATACATAGCTTGCTATAGCAGTAATTGCAAGGCAAGCCTTGTGTTTGTTGTTACATATGCATGCAGTAACAAAGATCTGTATAGTAAATCGATATGCAGTGTTATGTATGTATGTATGTATGTATATTAAACATACAATATAAGCAACGAGATGACGCGATGTAGCTCTCTCCCTCATGGCACGCACGATCCCGCGGTTGCCGTGTTCCCCGCGGACTCACTCCCAAACTTTGTGTTGTTAGGCAACTCGCACAACAGATCTGCTCTACTGGTTGCAGTGATGACAGGGGCCTCCAGCTTGCACTGCCAATGACGTATTAGTTACGTTGTTGTTGTACTGTACTGTGTCTGTGTACCCCCTTGCTTGTATGTTGTTTTAACCTCTTTACCTCTCACTCACTCACTCTCTCTCTCTCTCTCTCCCTATACTTTCTCTCTCTCTCTCTCTCTCTCCCTCTATTCTGCTTCTCACTCCTCGCGCTCTCCATCTATTTTTCTTTCGTCTACTCTATTCCTCATTTATTTCTGGTTTTCTCTGTCGCTGTCTCTCTTTCTCTCTGTGTGTTTCTCTGTCTCTCTGTCTCTCTGTCTCTCTCTGTCTACTCTCTATCCCTCTAATTATTTCTAGTCTCTCTCTCCCTCCCTCTATTATTTCTATAGTTTTCCTCTCTCTCTCTCTCTCTCTCTCTCTCTCTCTCTCTCTCTCTCTCTCTCTCTCTCTCTCTCTCTCTCTCTCTGTTTCTCTCTGTTTTCCTTTTTCCTCCTCTACTCTCTCTGTCCCTCCTCTGTATGTATATTCTCTCTCTCCCTCTGTTTTTCTCTCCTCTCTCCTCCTCCCTCTCTTTAACTTTACTCTCTGTCTGTCTTGTTGTATTCTCACTTTCTCCACTGTCTCTCTCCCTCCCTCCCTCTCTCACGTCAACACACATCACTCCAGTAATTAATCTAATCATGATGAATAGTGTGGCAGCTAAACTGATATTAAATCTAACATATTATAATAACTTGGAGCAGCAGCGCGGTGTCGACAACAATCACCTCTAGACTTGCAAAGTAGAAGAACAAAATTGATTGAAATACAAGAACTAAAATAAACATTTTCCAGCATCATAACAACATAATGTATGATATATTGTACAGTGATTATACTACATAATATAATAGTTAACATGTTCAGCATAATTACTACAAAATAGAAACATTTGTGCTCTACAATATAGCAAGTGTAAAATGTATAAATTACGTAATTTATTTTTTACGTTAAAAAATATATTTTAACAACTTTAAAGATTACATAAAATTTTATACTTTGTAATAATGAAAGAAATTTTAAAACCATTTTTATATATCATACTTATTTCAGCCGATGTTAAAATTTAGTTTTAAATTTAATAATATTATTAAAGTTTATAGAAGCACTTAAAGTTTATTTTTCTGAAAGCTACACTGCAAATACAAAGTGCTAGTAGTTAAAGGAATAGACCAGAGAAAAACATAAGCATTTATATCACAAAACACTTGATGGGATTTACATAAATAACTTTAGTTTGTCTCAAAACACAACTATAGCTCCGTAGTAGTGCTCAGAAAATTTCGATATATGCAACCCGCACAACATTTTCATACTAATTTTTGCATGTTTCTGACGTCATAAACATAAATAGTCACGCAAATTGCATACTTTATAGTATTTTCACGCTCTCTTGTGGGGCTACATTAACATTCTGGTAAAAATTGTTATCAGTTTTGTAGATAACATTTTGTGTTTATTCATTAAAAAAGCACATGTAGTTTTATGTGGTCTATGGCTTTAAGCCACTAAACATTCATTATAGTGGTGTATATATGTATAGGGTGTATGCGGATGACGTCATATTTAGTGCGCTTGGAGGCCATGCTGGAGTAGTGAATAACATTGCTCAGCATAGGACAAACTTCATTTAAGCCAAATTTATTTAGGAAATCTTTTAATTTTTTATTATGTGTCATTTTTCTCACATACTTGAGATACTAAATCAACATATTTACAACATCAATGCTCTCAAAAATATTGCATAGTGTTTTTAACCTGGCAAAATGATTTTTTTCCTATGCCACCCATGTTATTGAGTTATCCAACATGGCGTCGACTTTAACATGAATGCATACACCCTATACTCGTGCATAATCAATCACTCTTTAAACATTTGTGGCATTATCAGAACACATCTATTTTCAGAGTGTAGGGTTAAAAAGATTTTTTTTAAGTTGAAAATATGTTTCATTTGAAATTGAATGAAAATTGTGCTGAGCAAAAAGTTCATCCAATTACTTACCATTCTTTTTATCTTTTTTATCTTTTTTTTTTTTTTCTGCTGAGCTAAAATTTGTTCTTGTTGTAAGGTTGAACTTGGTTAATGAATGGAAGTTGTTAAGTAGGCCGTGATTCATGACCTCATACTGCAACTGCGGCCTGCTAGCATATTTAATACCCAACATTCATGCTAGATTAATTCTCTGCCATCTAGCTATGAAAAATGTTAAATACAGTCAAGAAACCGGAAAAATAATTACTAAATTTTTTTATATAGTTATATATGTATGCAAGCTGTTTTATAAAAATTTATTTCGTTTTTAATTTTAATTTTTTTTTTACTACCATACATTTTTTTTTTACAATTTATTATTTTTTGTTATTAATTTTTTTTTTTTTTAATTTTTCTTAATAATATATTCATTCATTGAGAGAAGGGATGTTTACTGACAAGATATTGTGGCAGTTTTGTATGTTGTTATTATTAGAGTCCGGATTCGTAGGCAAAGTGCCTTTGATATGCACCGGGTCTATTTTGTTCAAACTTCATATCTCCATCGATCGTAAGAAGGTGGTGAGGAAAATCCAATAAAAAATTGCCTTTTTTTTTTGTTTTCACGCTTTTTTTTTTTAAAAGTACCTTTATTGCCTTTTTTTTAAACATTTGTACAAATTTGTACTAAAAATGCAAAAAAAAAAAAAAAAAAAGAAAAAAAAAAAGGAAAAGGATTTCCAATTTTATTTATTATTATTATTATTTTTTTTTTAAATTAAAATTAAAAAAATAATAGATTTATTGATATAATAAAAAATATTCATACTATAAAAAAAATTCTTCATTGCGAAAGTTTAAAATGTTCTTAAAGTAATTAAATATTTATAAAAACAAAGTACTTTATATTTATTTTGAATTAATTTCATCAAAAAAGCTGTATTTATATTAGAATGTCAAGATAACATTCAGATTATGATAAAAAAATAAATTAAAACTGTTGCATACCTCATTTTATATCACATATTGCATTTTTAGAGTGCCTTTTTTGTTGCCTTTTTTTCCAAAAGAAAGTGTCTTTTAAGGCACCTTTTTTTTTCCCAAAATAAAGTGGCTTTTAATCCGGGCTCTAGTTATTATAGCCTAGAAATATAAAAGTAATTCATGTCCGCACTTTGTTTGTACGTTGTGATTCATCACGTCACATAATATTTGCTGATCAACTATTTATTGAGATATTTTAATGTAGGTAAAGCAGGTAACATTGAGGTGACTATCTATATAATACAACTAGAGCAGTGCACAGCAAACTGTGCTATTTCTATAGTTCAAAATATCAATCAAAACTAATTGTTTGGAGTTTTTATTCTTTTAGACATAAAAATAACATCAAACACAAACAAAAATAATAATAATAATTGGTACAGCAACATTTATGCTGAACAACATAATTTATGCTATTTTGATGAATGGTAATTATACTACATAGCAATACAGTTTCATGTTATATAATATATACTACAATATTATAACAATTATTCAATATAGCGTATAGTACATAATTTATTTTTTTATGGCTGTACACGTAAATTACACGTAATGTCAGGTATTATTATTATTAAAATATATTTTATGGTACACGAAAAAATAAATTAATAATATTAATTTTTTATTATTATTATTATGATTAAACAGAAAAAATAAATTACTTAATTTATGCTGCATTTATGTCATTATAGCATAAATTATGCTAAAATAAAATAACACTCTTCAGTAAAAATCAATAAATGAACTAAAAATAATTAGAACAGTAATTTTTAAGTATAAACGTCATTTCTTCAGTGGAAAACTAGAAATTCGTGCTAAAATACGTGTAAATATATAATAACTTTTTTTAGTTTTTTTCTTGTGTATATGGTACGTATATATATAACGTAGACCACTTATTTTCATCTTTCCCTATTAAAATATGGCATCAAAGCGCAAGTTTAATTCAATCAGCCTAATAAATATAATATTTTCTTAACATATGTGCAAACAAAATATGATTTTACATTACAAATGTCAAAAATTATACTTATATTTCATAAAGACATAAAAATTACGACGTCGCCACTTGCTATATCAAAAAGTTAATTACATTAGCATGTAGTACGACAGTTTAAATATATCTGTACATCTACATAAATATTTTCTACATTACATGATTAAACAGACCATTTATAGCAATAAGTTGGTGAGAACAGCTGTGAGAGATGAGAAGGTATATATAAAATATGAGGACCCCCTGAAGTGATTGTTTATCATTGGGTGACTCACTCACCTAGCTAGCTGCCTGCCTGGATAAAATAAAATGAAATTGTAACACAATCTCCTCATCATAAAGAGCTTTCCCTCTGGCATTTCTACACTTTTATATCCCCCGTGTGGCGTGGTGACTCATGCACATTTATATCATATATACAGCTATGGGTTTTAAACTCTCTCTCTCTCTCTCTCTCTCTGTACGCTCTATGTAATGAAATGTGTAATAGTTACTGTATCTGTATGCAACGCAATTTCTCTCTCCTCTTTCTCTCTCCTCTCTCTCTCTGTACTCTATGAATATAACTTGTATTAGTTTCTCTCTTTCTCTCCCATTCTATATGCAATATAGTGCAGTTCTCTCTCTCTCTCTCTCTCTCTCTCTCTCTCTCTCTCTCTCTCTCTCTCTCTCTCTCTCTCTCTCTCTCTGCAATACAATGTGTAATAGTATCACTCTCTCTATGTGGGGCTATTCTAGCAATGTGATGCATAAAAAAGATAAAATTGCATCAGTTATAATATATATATATATATATATATATATATATATATATATATATATATATATATATATATATATATATATATTATACATAGGACCATTGCTTTAAGCTTTTCTTACAAGATTTATGTGAATTTAACCCCCGCTTGACAGCACCACCCTTCCTTGCTCTGTTTATGTATGTATATATATATATCGATGTTTACCCGTCAAAGTGAACGTACTACACTTTACAAATTTCACTCGAAATGAACGATCTACGTTTGGCGCTTCTACGCGTTTTAACATGAGAACTAGATGGGTGAACTTGGAATTTGTAAAGTGTAGAACGTTCATTTTTCCCCAAATTTGTAAAGTGTAGTTCGTTCACTTAGACGGGTAAGCATCGATATATATATATTTTATATATATATATATATATATATATATATATACATAAACATAAAACTATAATATCCATACCATCTCATCAGTTGAAACAAAAATAAGCTCCTCGAAATGCAATTTTTTTCCTTTTCCTTCATTGCATCACATATTTAATATATCACATTTTTCTATTCAATTAAATATTTCTACTTAAGTAAATTCATATACATTAATTCTTGTATTTTATATATATATATACAGCACTCAATCAAATGTAAATAAAAAACAGATAGTCACATAGAATGAATGTAAAAGCTAATGTATTCTGTGTTTTTATAATAATCCATATACATTAGCATATTATAACATTTAAATTACCTTTTTTTTTGTTAAACAATTATAATGAAATAGTAATTTTATTGGCATGTTAACTTTTTTATTATTTAGCACAGAATTACTGACAAACACGAGTGGTATCACCAAATTTACATAAGTGTTGTGATGTGTTTTATTGACACAAAATCAATCGATTATTGATTATATTTAAAATATCATTTCAATTTTATAATTTATTATTATTATTATGTATAATATTATGAATTATAATAAATAATATAAGATAGCTAATAAATTGAAATTGAATTGATTATAATCATATGTATATACACGGATAAAAACAACTTTGTAATAATTATGCTATTTATTTTTAGCACAAGTTGTTCAATACAGCATAATTTATGCTATATATTGCATAATAAATGTGCTAACTAGCATAAATATTAAATTTACAGTATAATTATTTATTTTGTTCCACTTTAGTATCTTTTATGCTATATAGAATGATATTATAAATATAGCATAAATATACAAAATTTATGCTTTTCCTGGATAAAGAATAAAGAATACGTAATAGTTATGCTAGCCCATTTTTAGCAGCATTTATGCATTACGGAAAAAATAAATTACGTATTTATACTGTATTGCTATATTGTAGAGCACGAATGTTGTTATTTTGTAATAACATAAGTAATTATGCTGAACATGTTAACTTTTATGTTATGTAAAATAATTACTTTACAATATAGCATAAATTATGTTATTATGCTGCTGCATTGAGCTAGCATAATTATTAAAGGAATAGATCAGAGAAAAACATAAGCATTTATATCACAAAACACTTGATGGGATTTACATAAATAACTTTAGTTTGTCTCAAAACCCAACAGTAGCTCCATAGCAGTGATCAGAAATTTCGATTTATGCAACCCGCACAACATTTTCATACTAATTTTGTCATGTTTCTGACGTCATAAACATGAATTTTCACGCAAATTGCATACTTTACAATTTTTTTTCACGCTCTCTTGTGGGGCTATATTAATATACTGGTAAAAATTGTCATCAGTTTTGCAGATCCCAATTCGTGTTTATTAATTAAAAAGCACATGTTGTTTTATGTGGTCTATAGCGTTAAGTATTTATTTATTGTCCGATTTAATTGATAATTTAAAATAACTCCTGGAATTTAGATTAGAAATTTTTATTTCTTTTTTCTTTAATAAAGTTTCATCTTCGTTTTATTAAAAAAAAAAAAAAAAAAAACTTGACGAGAAAACTAATATTACAAAGCATTTCTCAACTACAATATTTGTTCACTGAAGGATAAATTACGTTATTTTTATTTTACGAGTTATTATGAGGATATTTTTTTAACGAGACTAAATAAAAACCATGACAACAAATGGTGATTTACGTTGCCGTGTTGGCAGTGAATATAATTTCTTATTTATAGTACAGTGTATACTTTAACAAATTTATACACTGTGATATGGGACTATAATAGCAACATGGATGATGTATAATATGAATTAAAAATGATTGCTCTCAAAGTGATGAAGTCTGGTAGTGTACTGTATGTATGTACACTCTAGGCCAACATAATGTTAACATCATAGACGGTGTAGCTTTCTCAAGAATGCATTCATGGTTTTTAGAGTATTTGACAACGCTGCTCTTACCTGATAATATATAGGGTGTTTTCATTCATGTTTAAGTCGACGTCATAAGTGAGTACTAAATAATAATTGCCGCGGTCCGCGGTACAGGAAAATGGTACCTTTTGCCAGTTTTAAAATATTTCGCAATTAATTTGAGAGCATTGATACTGTTAACAGGTTGAATTAGTACCTCAAGTATGCAAGAAAAATAATAATGACCAAAAAAAAGCTAATTTGCATAAAAAAAGCCAAAAACTACGTTTGTCCTGTGCTGAGCAATGTTATTCATTGCTCAAGAAGAGCATCAAAAAGCATTCAGAATGACGTCATGCAAACACACCCTATTTTCTATCCCTTTCTTTCAAACTCAGCATCATCGCTGATGTTAAAGGTATAGAACACTTTGAACAAAAAACATGTATAATATCTTAACATATACCTGAATATCAATGTTGATTTGGCCGGAGTCATTAATTTCTCATTTATTTTCACTTTTTCAAAATGTCAGCTGCGGGTTTATGACGTCACAGTTTGCCTGTTTTTGCACATGTGGACTAGTGAGCTGTGACATTATAAACCCGCAGCTGTCATTTTGTAAGTGGGAAATAAATTAGAAATCAATGACTCCGTCCAAATCAATGTTGATATTTAGTTATGCTAAGATATTATACATGTTTTTAATTCAAGGTGTTCTATGCCTTTAACATTATGGTATCCGCTAGTGTACGTGTATATGAGGTGAAGCAGAGCGTATATATCAACATACACGTGAAATACCAAATTACAATAATAATAAAAATAAAAAGTACGCACGCACGCCCACACTAGCTCGGTGAAGCATGATAAAATTTATATCATTGTTCATTGGTAGTTCTATATGACAATATGGATAATAATATATGTCATTACTGTACCCTATATCATCATAGACCTCCCCTATATCATAACTATAGCCCTACCGTCTTACATACCCCTGTACATATAGAAACTTTCAGCACATGTGAAGTTATTTCTATTGAAATTGTATCCAGAATTACCCCTTTTCTTTTTTATAATGAGATTTCTAACTATGTATATTATAATATAAACTTTAATATTTATAATAGCGGTTTTATTTCTATTGTAAAACATTTTATAGTATTGTCTGATATTAACCACAGGGACTATAAACCCTCTTGTTCTCTCTCTCTCTCTCTCTCTCTCTCTCTCATCTCTTTGTTTCTGTATTTCTCTGTCTACTCTCTCTCTCTCTCTTCACTCTCTCCTTATTTCTTTTTCTGTTTTTTTTTTAATGATGTTCGTAATTTTTTTTCCTGCTCCAAACCATAAAAAATTACGATCACTGCCGATCATCTAATGCTTTTTAAATGGAATTGCGAATTATTTTAAAAACTAAGAAACAGCGTTTATACTATACGAACATAATTTCTCTGTCTTCGGTCTTCTCTTCTCTCTCCCTCTCTGTCTCTGTCTGTCTGTCTGTCTCTCTCTCTCTCTCTCTCTCTCTCTCTCTCTCTCCTTCTGACATTCAGTTTCTGCACTGTATCACTATAAAATAATACAAGCTAATATAGCAGGGTGTATTGTCATTATGAGGGGAGGTAGGGGGTGCAGATGTCACTCCGGCTACACCACCACAGCTTGCTTTAACATCCAAACCTTCGTCTTTAACTTTTATATTTTTAAATTACACTCTTACATCGATAACATTTTTAAATTAATTTTTAATAACGTTGAAATATAAGTTGAGACAGCCAGAGAGAGACAGAGAGAGAGAGAGAATTAATTTAACTTGTGCTGATGTGAGAAATGACGGCAACTCAATTCATTGTATGTTCTTACTTTTCACTTTCTACATCTCTCTTTTTTTTTTCATTTTGTCTTAATGGAACTTAATCACAAAAGTCTTTTTAATTACAAAATAAATTCCTTTTTTTTTTTTATTATTTTTTTAATTCTTACCAAGAATCTTTTAGTTCAATTAATTTAGAGCTTAATGTCTTTCATTCACGTCAATTTACGACCAAGAATTTTTATTTTCATTCACAAATTTTACGTTGTCTTGCTGCAGAATGTAATTAGAGAAAAAAAAAGAGAGAGAGAAAAAAAGTTTTTTTTTTTTTTTTTTTTTTTTTTTTTTACTTTATTGCTGAAACATTGAGTTTCTCAAATAACAACCCACTAAAAGACCAAGTGTTGTTTCTGGCAATGTACTGTATGTTTGCTAGCTAGCTCTAATTATATGTCTGTACTGTATACGTACTCGTGAACATGAAGGACTTTAAGTATTGTAAAAGTTGTATTGATTGATGTTAGCAATTTTAGTAGCCAGTTCAATGTAATCAGCTCTTCACTAGGATTACATTGAACTGGCTACCGAAGCTGCTAACTTGTATACAAATCAATATTGATTGATGTTAGCTTCAGTAGCCAGTTCAATGTAATCCTGATGACGAGCTAATTTTATTGAACTGGCTACTGAAAATTTTAAAATTAATAGAAATGAATAAAATTAATTAACCAATAAAATTGAATGTTGATGCTAACCGCTTCATTGAGACTTACTGAACATGTATATATATATAAGACGAGCCAACTTGCAGTCATTACTGCGGTAATTTTTTATAAAAATCTTTCATAGAAACAAAAAATCCATCACAGAAAATTACGATGCAGTTATCCTACAAAAACGTCTCACAAAATGACTAAAGTACAAACATGTTTTCCTCACATAAATTGTCTAACAGGCTGCTCATATTTCTCCAAACTTGGCACTCAAAATGATATTTTCCAGTAGCAAAGTATTGATCGTTTTCTTCACAAAATATTTGCTATATTAAGAGGATCAATGACCTTTGCTCCGAACTGCAATAAATCACAACATCAACGGAAAGTGCGATCACTTGTAAAATTTGTCTTTGCTTGTTTGCCTGGAGTGAGTAAGATTTGTGATTGGCTCATCAGCTTAGGTCTTGTGTGCCTGCATTGGCTTATGTGCAAGTCGACTGAGAGCTAGAGAAATATAAGATTTAGAGAGTTTATGCTGGGGTCGCAAATATACTGGTATTGAGAGAGAGAGAGAGAGAGAGTAGAAGATATAATATAGAAATTTCTAAATATATTCTGTATTTATGTCATTATAGCATATATTGCTATAAATTGAAACAGCATAAATGAACGTATGTCACACAATAAAATATTTATGCCATACTGTCTTATAAATTATGCTGTAATAAACAATTTTTAATTAAATTAAGGAGGTAGCATATATTTTTTGCTACGTATTATTTAGTTTTAATTTCGTCAGAGAGAAGCGTCAGAAAGAGTGTGTGAGAGAGAAAGAGACATACTCACACTCAGAGACAGAGATTGTTTGTGTGTGTGTGTGTGTGTGCGAGAGAGAGAGAGAGAGAGAGAGAGAGAGAGAGAGAGAGAGAGACAGAGAGAGAGAGAGATAGCATAGATAGGCATAGATAGCAAGAGGGCAGGGTGCGGACAAAAGGGATGAAACACAACACTTTAACTCGAAATATGTTTGACGCACCATTGGCCCCACTTAACTCTCACGATATATAACTTTAAGTGTAAACTACTGGGATGTGGTGCAAAGATATAGGTCAATTTATCATAACATAAGTTATATCTATATGGTTTTTACCAGCAACTTCTATGTGGCGGCCCAAACTTTGCAGAGAAACAGAAATATGATATGAAATATCAATATCAAATATTACACAGAAAGAAAAATATTGTACAAACAGTGTCAAACTATGAATTCTTCAAGGTCATTTCATAATCGATCAATCGATTATTTTTTAAATTCAAAGAGAGAGCATTTTTGGGCAAAAGTTCAAAAAACTGACCTATTGTCCAACATTCATAAAAACTCGGTACTGTAATTTATACTGCATTTATAATTTTATATCATTAAATCATTAGTATTGCTGAAAAAAAAAATAATAATAATTATGCTATATAAATAACCTAAGATTTACTGATGTGTACACAAAAACCATAAATTACTTAATTTATGCTGTATTTATGTTAAAACAGCATAAATGTTGCTGAAATGAAAAAGGATAAATAATTATGCTAATAATAAACATATTTATTCTGCATAACCTAAT
Organism: Ecdyonurus torrentis; assembly: GCA_949318235.1. Classification (NCBI taxonomy): domain Eukaryota; kingdom Metazoa; phylum Arthropoda; class Insecta; order Ephemeroptera; family Heptageniidae; genus Ecdyonurus; species Ecdyonurus torrentis. The sequence continues at coordinate 52,650,603 of OX439128.1, read as the reverse complement.
TGTTATTCAGTATTTAGCATAAATTATGCCCGTTGTAATTTTTAATTTGGTACTAAAAATTGGCTATAGCATAAATAGTACATATTTATTTATCCGTGTACCTGATTTCCTATTCTACATAAGTTATACATAAAAAGCTATCATAATTTAAAGCATAAAACGAAGCACATTTCAACTTCAATAACAAATTACATAAAAAAAAAATCTGTTTCTCATCAAATTGAAATAAAATAAAAAATTGTCATCTTTTTCTTCTTTTGATATTTATCATAGAATTTTTTATACGAATAAAATTATATTAATATAATAAATAATTTTTATGTTGAATTTTTATATTATATATATATAAAAAATGCCCTTTATCACATTTATTTATATATAATGGCATTTATATCACAAAATAAATGTATAAAAAAAAGATCGTATATTTTCACCCTCTTTTTCACCATATTTAAAAATCATTTACGCGTTAAATTTTTACTTCAAATTTATTTTACATTAAGGAGAAGGAGAATGATTTTTATGTCGATTTATGTTTTACTGTGTGGTGGTTATATTGGAGTGAGAGAGAGAGAGAGAGAGAGAGAGAGAGAGATTAGAAGCCTTATAATGTGACACCTGTGAAAAACGAGTGAAGTATTTATTTGTATTTAATAGTTAACGACGAGGGAGATCAACTTGTTAGTCAAAAGAAAAACTTAATTTTCAAAATAATTATTTCTACGCTATTTAAATCAAGCAAAGTAGATACTATAGACCCCTTGCACATCCTTGCGCTTTGTCGCCATGTTTGTGGTGCCTAATGCATTGTCCAGCATAGGGGAAACTTCGTTTTTCCTAATTTTTCACATAAAAAATCGTTTATTTCAACTCAACAAATTTTTCTCATATCCTTTGAGCTTATTAGGAGCTAGAAATAAGGCTTTGATTGAGGTTTGAAGCTTCTTTTGCTATTAAAAAAATAAAAATGATGTTTTTCCTATGCTGGCCTATGTATCCCTGACCAACAAAATGGCGGCTCTTAAATATGAGTGCAAGCGGTCTATATTTTTAAAATGATACATACAAAATGTTTTTGTATACTGATTGTAGGAGAAAGAAATGAATAAAGAATTTTTGAATTTTTGAATTTTTTTTTTTTTTTTTTTTTTGAAATTGAATGATTTTAAATATTATGAGTTCTTTTCCTTTTTCTTGTGTAACACCGGAATCCTACTTGATTCAAGGTAAATGTGAGAATAATCTAGTACTAATTATCTATTAGAACTATATATTAACTATCTATCTAACTATTAGAATCATCTATCTTTAATTATTACTATTATTATCTTTTTTTTGTCGAAAAAAGTTTTAATTGTAATTTTTAATTTAAAAAAAAAAATCTAATTTGACTTAAGGTTGGGCGTTGCATTGATCCCATTTGAATTTTCAATAATTTCTTATGAGAAAAGTTTTAACAATATTATCTTCAAATTATATTCAGCATTTAGATTGGAATTAATAGAACTTATAAAAAAATCTCCAGATCCCAATCTTCATTGGTAACCCCGGGCAACCCTACGGAAAATTTTTTAGGCCATCTATTGACACTTTTATGAACTATATTTGGGGAAAATTTCCATAGGGTTGAAAGTGAGTTAGGCTTCATGTGGACTCACGAATCAAAAATAATTAATTTCAGTTTATATTTTTCTAGATGCTCAATGTATTTTGAGTCATATAAGCTGCATATAAAATGGGTATTTTGCCCGTAAATAAAGAAAATGGTTTCACCAAGAGATGGCACCACTGTCGCCGCAACCCCCAAAGGAGGGCCCAACCTTAAACTATGGTATAAAATTTGAATTTTCATATTTCCACATCATCTTTAAAGTGGAATAACTTCAATATTTGCTGCATGTGTTTCCATGTGGATGACATATCTAAACTACCATTTCATCTTTAATTGATATTAATTTTATATTTGACGACTGTTCAGTTTGTCAGATATTAGCTGCTCACCTATAGCTACCTGAAGATCATTATACAAGTATGACGAGTCGCTATATTAGTAAATAATTACCATACTATTACCATATATTATGTATATATTACTATACTATGTAAAATGTAATATATAAGTATAGTAAACAATCACTACCCCATACTCTACAGTTCCCTATATACGTGCAGTGTGTTAGTGTTAAACCAATGTACGTATGTGATATAAGACATGCATCATTTGTCTTATTTGCACGTGTCCCCAGGTGCTCGTAGCTTTTATGTAACCTCGGCTTTACTTCATCTTAAAGTGACGTAAACTACACTTTTATGTCTGCAACTTTTTTATGTTTTATTTTACACTTATGTGTGTGCACCTTACTGACCCACTTGTCTCTCTCTCTCTCTCTCTCTCTCTCTCTCTCTCTCTCTCTCTCTCTCTCTCTCTCTCTCTCTCTCTCTCTCTCTCTCTCTCTCTCTCTCTCTCTCTCTCTTTCTCTGTCTCTCTCTCTCTCTCTTTTTCTCTCTATCTCACACTGTTTCTCTCTCTCACTCTTTCTCTCACTGTCTCTCTCTTTCTCATACACACACACACTGTTACACACTATCTCTCTCTTTCTCTCTCTCTCACACACTGTTTCTCTCTCTCTCTCTCACACACACACTGTTTCTCTTTCTCTCACTGTTTCTCTCTCTCTCTCTCTCTCACACACACACTGTTTTTCTCTCTCTCTCACATACACACACCACACACGATATTTGGTTATCGATACGTTATTAATCAACAGTTTTATAAAAGTTATCGTTATAGATAAACAAAAATGGACGATATTATCTTCAATCACATCAATGACGCTAACTGTTGCTCAAAGAAAAAGAAAAAAATACACAAAAATAATATATTTACATAAATATTGAGCCCAAGACAGCAAAACACATGTGTTTTATGCTCTCTCTCCCAGATATTTATGCACACACACACATATATAATACATGACTGTATGCTGACAGGTCCCTCTCTGCCGCAGTGCAAGACAAGATGCCACCCTCACCCTGCAGTTAAATCTACATTGGGCCTACCTGCATTCCAACTGCAATATACCAAGGTAAGATTTACCTCTTTATAAAATAATACTCAATGATTGATGAACTTTTTTATCAGTGTTTCCTTAGGCAATTTATTTTTTTTACATAAAGTTGAATATTTTAGCTGGAAACTGTCATTCATTATATTTTAGATTTTTTATTATTCAAATTTTTTTGCTTTCCGCTTCCTTTTTAAGAAGTTAGTAAACATATAGAGGAGCAAATAAATTGGATTTAAGGAGACGAAGTCAATATTTTGGTCGTGAGGAGCGGGAGGGAGGGAGAGGAATCTTATTGGGGACCTGGGAAAGTGGGAGAGAGAGAGAGAGAGACAGAGGCAGAAACTGAAATGAAGACAGAGAAAAATGACAAATGAGTTACAGTAGAGAAATATAGCAGAAAGGCAGAGAATTACGAGAGAGAGAGAGAGAGAGAGACAGAGACAGAGAAACACGACTGCAATTCTAAAGCGATGCAGAAAACCTCCCCCTCCCTCCCTCCCCTAAAGTTAATAGAAGACTAATAGTATTCATCTTTAAAAAAAACTTTCACATAATAGAGAATGACTTTTGCTTATTACAATATGCAAACATATGCCACCCTCTACATTTCTACCCCTATATCTCACCCCCTTCTTCACTTCCTTCCTTTGAAAAAGTTTGTAAGCGCAATAATAAAACATCTTATTAGAAAATATACATATTCATAATATACACTTTAAAAATATTCATTTAAAGTGAAGAACACATTTTTTATTATTTACATTTTGAAAACGTAATAACTCAACGACTTAATCTCACGAACATGACGGTTATTATCTGCAGAATATTTCCGTCTTCAAATTAACATTCGTAATCGCGTGTTTACATTTTAAGTCATTTCACTAACTGGTTAATTAATAATCTACTTATGTTAATGAAGTCTAGACGTGGGTTTATAGTTTTGAACTTCTTGACCATCTTGATTAGAATGTGTCGTGTCACTAACTATATCAAATGTATTTACATAATTATGAATGACTAAAACACGCTGAGTAAAAGTAATGGTTCATATCGGCGGTGACGTACCACCAATCAGAAGCGAGCTGGAAAATGGTGCGGAATCCTTAATTTAACATTACGTTTATGGGATCTTTTTTTTAATTAATTTATTTATTTATTTATTTTTTTTATGATTTTTTTTTTTTTCAATTTTTGTAAAAACTACTGCATTAATTGCTGAAAATTTAAGGAGGTAGATGACCGACTGATATGTCGCAAACTAGACGGTCGCGAATTTTAATATAAACTCAAATTAAAGAAGAAATATTATTTAAAAGTTTCGTTACGTCAAATATGTAAAAACACGATTAAATATTTAAGTTATTCCACTTTTAAGATATCATGTAAATGTGGACATTCACATTTCAGTGCCAAATTTCAGCCCAAAAAAAAAAAAAAAAAAAAAAAAAAAAAACGGTCCAAGTCGGTCAAGTTTTACGTTAAATGAGGAATACTAGACATGCTTTAAAGACCTAGACAAAATAAAAAATAACTCTTATGATGAAAGATTATGCAACTTGAAAAATTAACATTGATTTGACCTGACTCATTGATTTCTAATTTATTTTTAATTATTTGTAGAGAACCGATGTAAAATTAAAAATTAGTGATTTTGGCTAAATCAATGTTAATTTTTAGGGATGTAAATATATTATAACCTTCCATTAGACGGCAAATGTTTTTGTATGTTGCTTAGGCCTTTAATAACGTGTTTTAAGCTAATGAAATTTTCATCTACGGTAAGATGCATTAAAAAAGTAGTTTTTTTTTTTTTTTTTTTTTTTTTTTTTTTTTTTTTTTGTGAAGGGGGAGAAAACTTAAATTCCAAACTCCACCAGATAAGAAAATATTATTTAACTTTATTTTAGTTTTGAAAGCTTTGCATGTATAAGCTCCATGTAAATTTATTCCGAAATAATTTTAATATTTTATATTTGACGTTCAAAAAGGGAGAAATATGAAATACTATGAATTTTTTAAGTAAATATATAGAAGATTTTTTTTCTTCTTTATTTCATGGGGTGGTGAGGGGTATATTTTTAAATATTTTCTTTTAGGAAACTTTAGCTGTCTTTTAGTTCGTCTTTTTATGATAGTACCATTTTTTTTTTTTTTTTTTTTTTTTGCATTTTCGAAAAGTTTTGTTCAAAATTTCTTCATTATCTTAAAACATGTAAAAGAATGGCAAGTACGTTATATATTTTTTTTAAACAGAAAAAACAAATAATACCAAGTGTACTGTATACCCAACATAGTTATTCTGCTGTATAACATAAATATTTTGCTGTTGCATGTATACTGTGTTTTTTTTACATTTTTTTTTTTTTTACTATGATGCAAAAATATTTAATTCACCTAGCAGTGGAGCTTACTGTTGCAAAGTAGCTTTGCTGTACAACATAACTACTCTATATTATCTATTTTACGTGTGTTCTATAGGGTGTATGCATCGTGTTTAAGTCGACGCCATGTTGGATCACTTAAAGGCGTAGAACACCTTGAACAAAAAAGTTGCGTAATATCCTAACAAACCTGAAAATCAACGTTGATTTGGCCGGAGTCATTGATTTCTAATTTATTTTCCATTCACAAAATTTCGCTGCCGGTCACTGACGTCACAGCTCCTCTGGTCCACGCGCAAGTAAACCGGGCGAGCTGTGACGTCAGTGACTGGCAGCAGCATTTTGTGAATGGAAAATAAATTAGAAATCAATGACTCCGGCCAAATCAACGTTGATTTTCAGGTTTGTTGGCAACTTTTTTGTTCAAGGTGTTCTACGCCTTTAATAACATGGGACGGTATAGGAAAATAAATCATTTTGCTAGTTTAAAAATACTATGAGTGCACTGATGCTGTTAATATGTTGAAAATAATAATATGTTAATATGATAGCAATAAAAAAAAAGTTAACAGATTTCCTAAAGAAATTTGCCTAAATAACGAAGTTTGTCCTATATGTTTAGCACTAAATGATTCAATATGGCGTTGAAGCGCATTAAGAATGACGTCATGCAGATACACTTTAACTGCAAAATTCTCTAAAACGATGACAATGCGATAGGGTGTATAGAAAATTCGGGGTCCCACATCTGCATTGCTTCATGTTTTTCTATTGATTTTTTACTGACTGCGTTTTTATCTCCGAACTGGATTGTTGAACTTCTTACAATACTGCACTATGTGAGATTGTTCAAGGTGACTTCTTCAAAATAACTGCGTAATAATTATGCTGGATCATTTTTAGCAAGATTTATCCATTGCGACATAATTTATGCTATATTGCATAATACTCATGTTAAATATAGCATAAATTATGTTACGCAGCATAAATATTTTTGGTATTTTAATTTAGTAACATTTGTTTTGTAATGACATAAATGCAGCATAAATTCCATAATTTATATTGTTTAAACACGTAATTAAAGGAATAGACCAGAGAAAAACATGAGCATTTATATCACAAAACACTTGATGGGATTTACATATATAACTTTAGTTTGTCTCAAAACCCAACAGTAGCCCCGTAGCAGTGATCAGAAAATTCAATTTATGCAACCCGCACAACATTTTCATACTAATTTTTGCATGTTTCTGACGTCATAAACATGAATAGTCACGCAAATTACATACTTTACAGTTTTTTCACGCTTTCTCGTGGGGCTACATAACATTCTGGTAAAAATTGTCATCAGTTTTGAAGATCCCATTTCGTGTTTATTTATTAAAAAGCTCAAGTTGTTTTATGTGTTCTATGGCTTTAATAACACGTAATAATAATAATAAATACGTAAAAAACGTAATAAATATGCTATAGCTCATTTTCAGCAGAATTTCTTCAGTACAGCATAATTTATGCTATACTTCATAATTACTATGTTACATTGCATAAATATTATGTTGTTCTAACTCAGCATAATTTATTCTGTTATGACATAAATACTGCATAAATTATGTAATCTATTCTTTCAGTGGATATTAATAAAATTACTTGCTATAATTTTGATTTTAAATGCCGTTAATGTAGCATTAAATACAGAACACATTCAAAAAAAAATGTTTTAAAAAAATAAAGTTATTTATATCGCAATATAAACGTGCTTAAAAACAAGTTTTTCATATTTCAACCTTTTTTTGTTTTTTATTAAAACGTGACATTTAAAATTCACGTGTTTTTGTGTCCATGTGGAGTTGCTAATTGATTTTATGAAGCGAACTCTGATACTCCGTCTCCGCTTCGTATAATATAATATCATTATAATATAAAATATTGCGTATCATACGTATATACAGTATATTATGATACATGTATATATATATATATATATATATATATATATATATATATAAAATATATAACAACATCATATTGCCATTGGTACGTATACACGGCAAACTAAAGGCAGCTCGAGCACTGCAAGTATTTTTTGTCATAGTGCTCTATATAGCAAGCGAACACAAAATTTAATTAACTCTGCAAAATTATATTTGCTTAGAATTGCGATGTAATTTTAATTAGCAAGTAATCTAATTACCTTTTGTCATTAATTAGAGCAAAATAATATGCTGGAACAAAAATTGTAAACTAAAAATATAAAAAAAAAATCTGAGATACAATGTTTTAATTATTATATCACTGCAATTTATAATTATTATTATTTTATTATTTTTATTTCCTTTAAAAAGTTTTAATGGGATATTATATATAAGAAACATATTTTATAATTAAAATTAATATAATGATAATACCCCGTGTGCTTTTTCAACGAGTCATTTGTTATGCTTTAAATCGCTAAAAATTGTTCTTTTCTCTCTCTTTCTTTCTCTTGCGATATGTCTCACTCTCTTACTCTCTTTCTCTCTCACACATAAAATCTCTCTCTCTTTCTCTTCTATCTCTTTCTCTCCTTTTCTCTCTGCTCTCTCTCTCTGCTCTCTCTCTCTCTCTCTCTCTCTCTCTCTCTCTCTCTCTCTCTCTCCCTTTCTTACTCTCTTTCTCTCTCTCTCTCTTTCTCTCTCACACACACAATCTCTCTTTATTCTCTCTCTCTCTCTCTCTCTCTCTCTCTCTCTCTTGCACATACACTTTTCTCTCTCATTAAAATCTCTTTCTCTCTCTCTCTCTCTTTCTCGCTCGCTTACATCTAATTATGATTGATAAGATCTTTTGACTTAATATTTAAGTATGCAGCAGTAAACGTTAATCAGGGTAACTTACAACTTTCTTGTTCAAGTCTTAACCTCTCTCTCTCTCTCTCTCTCTCTCCCATGCTCCACAACGTGGTCTTGTTATACTCTCTTCAAGAGGGTATAATTGGCAAGCTTATGATATTAAACTAAGGAAGAGAAATGTTATTGTATAAACAAAGACTTAAATCGAACCTAAAGATGACAAAACACTAATTATATATTAATATATAAATATAGCAACAAGATGGTACTACTTTACTATAGAAAAAAAATATGGTGCTACTTTTCTTTAGAAAGAAACAAAAACATTTTTTATTTAGAAAAATAAAAGTTATTTTTCTCTTTGAAGTGTTTTTTTATTAAAGGAAACAAATGAGAATAAACAAAAGAAGAGACAAAGTTTTTTAATAATAAAAATATATATTTATATGGAGAGAACAGATAGCAGAGAAAATTATGAAAAAAAAAAAGTAGTATAGGATAGCGAGATAAAGCACGACTTTTGTATAGGTGTTTATATTTACCTGCGTATGGGGGATTGCGGAATAAACTATACACTGAAAGAAAATTTTTATAGTAATGGTAACTAGGTGCAGCGACATAAAATCATAATTAATACCTTAGGGTGTATACTTCTCCCAATAGGGTGGTTTCATTCATGTTAAAGTCGACGTCATAAGTGAGTACTAAATAACATGGGTCAGTATAATATATAGGAAAATGGCACATTTTGTCAGTTTAAAAATACTTCGCAATTTTTTTGAGAGCATTGATGTTGTTAACAGGTTGAATTAGTACCTCAAGTATGCAAGAAAAATAATAATGACCCAAAAAAATGGCTAATTTTTCAAAGAAAATAGCCAAAAACTAGGTTTGTCCTATGCTTAGCAATGTTATTCATTGCTCAAGAAGAGCATCGAAAAACACTCAGAATGACGTCATGCGTACTAGGTCAAGCGGCGATACAGTGTAATTAACTGTAAAGTCAACTGTAATTGGCTAGTAGGTTTATAACACGCTCTCTGATTGGTTTAGAACCGCGGATACAGGTTTTGGCGAGAACGACCTTGTTTTGGCCAGTTTATGATAAAGTCGACGCCATGTTGGATCACTCAATATCATGGGCCGCATAGGAAAATGACTTATTTTGGCAGTTTAAAAATAATTAGCAATTTTTTTGAGAGCATTGATGCATCTCAAGTATGTGAGAAAAATAATATTAACAAAAAATTAAACGAGTTCCTAAAGAAAATAGACAAATATGAAGTTTCTTCTATTCTAAGCAATGTTGTTCATTACTCCGGTATGGCCTCCAAGCGCATTAAATATGACGTCATGCGCATACACCCTATAGTTAACATATGTTCAGCATAATTACTTATGTTATTACAAAATAACAACATTTGTGCTCTACAATATAGCAAGTGTTCAACGTAGCATAAGTTTTTTCCCCGTGTACGTGAATAATAAAATCACTGCACACAATTTTGTTATTTTAATTAAATTTCGTGTTAATTTATGTTAAGTGTGCGTGTTTTTAAAGTTCAGATAAAAATGAATTTTCTCACCTCTAAGCCTTTTTTTTTATTATTATTTTTAATACAAAAGCTTATTTTTATATTACAAATCCAATTAGGATATTTAAAATTTCCGAGTGTTTTTTTTAATGGTTCAATTTACTTTAATGTTTCCCGTACTTGAGAAAATCGATGCAAATTATTATTGTATGTCATGAAATATCATTTCAACTAAAAATTGAAATTACTTTTTATGATGCGATTTTTAATGTCGTGGTATTGTCGGGCTTATTTAAACTAAACGTATAAGTTACGTAATTTATGGTGCAATCAAAATAACATATAATTATGTTCTACAACAAAATATTTATGCTATGTAACATAGTTAGTATGCAGTATAGCATAAATTATGCTGTATTAGAACAAATTGTGCTGAAAATGAGCTAGCATAATTATTATACGTGTCTGCCGTAAAGACGTAATTTATTTATTTATAAATGATATGTTTATAATAATTAATAATTATTTTTAATAATAAATATTATAAATTTATTTTTTAATTTATGCTGTATTGGTATCATATATGATAAATTGGAATAGTAGAATAATATGTCAATATGAAAAAGAATATTATCGTTTGCTTTTTATTACTTGTATTATTTTTTTTATGGAATTGATTTGCGAAAAAAAAAAAACTTTTCAGAGATGTTATGCTAAAAAAAATGATTACATATAGTAACATTTATTAGAAAATAACCCCCCTTCCCGACCCCCGTTTTTAATTTTCATAATAGTCCTCACTTTTTTTTCCTCTCAATATTTCCTCTCGTACTTTCAATCTCTCTCTCTCTCTTTCTCAATTTTTAGTAAAAAAAAAAAAAAGAGAGAGAAAGAGAGAGAGAAAAGTTAGTTGTGGTCGAGAGCGACAGACAGACAGACAAAACGCAAAGTGAAAAGTATCAACGAAGTAAAGTGAGATTGCGGAGAGGAGGCGATGTGTTGCTCTTCAATTTTATGTCTCTCTCTCTCTCTCTCTCTCTCTCTCTCTCTCTCTCTCGCATGTCACTCATGACTTTCAACCTCATCTCTCTCTCACACCCCAGGAATAAGAGTGAAGTGAACCAATATGTTTTAGCACTACACTCTCAGCTTTCTCTCTCTCTCTCTCTCTCTGTCTGTCTCTCTCTCTCTCTCTAACACACGTTTTCTTTTTCCCAAACTTTCAATGTTGAAATTTTTACAACTTTATTGATCATACTTTCGTCACTCTATATTGTTACACTGTAAAAATAAATTACGTGATCGATTGAACAATTGCTGTATAGACAAAAATAACTGCGTAATAATTATGTTGGTTCATTTTCAGCACAATTTGTGCCATACTGCATAATAACTGTGTAACAATAGTATAAATATTATGGTGTATAGCATAATTATTTATGTATTTCTAATTTAACAAGATTTATGCTATAATGACATAAATACAGCATAAATTACGGCATTTATTCTTTCCGTATGTATTGTATAGAGCCCGTGTTATGATTGAAAGAGATATGTTGTTATTTTGTAATAACATAAGTAATTATGCTGAACATCTGAACTATTACTAATCACTGTACAATATAGCATAAATTTTGTTGTTATGCATAAATGTTGCTGCATTGAGCTATTTAAAGCCATAGACTATATGTATGAAACAACAATATTTTTTAATGATTAAATAAAAAAACTGATGACAATTTTTACCAGAATGTAAATGTATAGCCCCACCACAAGAGAGTGTGAAAATACTGTAAAGTATGCAATTTGTGTAAATATTTCTGTTTGTGACGTCAGAAAAGGCAACAATGAGAATGAAAATGTTGTTCGGGTTGCATAAGTCAAAATTTTCTGATCACTGCTACAGTTTGGTTTTGAGACAAACTAAAATTATTTATGTAAGTCCCATCAAGTGTTTTGTGATGTAAATGCATATATTTTCTTCTGGTCTATGCCTTTATGCTAGTATAATTATTTTCCCGTGTATACAGTACATTAAATAACCACATTACTTTTAGTAAATTTTTTATATACAGATATAAAAAGTATTTTTAATTAAAATAAAAAGCTTGATTGATTTTTATTAATTATTCATATTGTATAATACATAAACAATCCATATAAAAAATTATATTAAAAACCATTTTTATTTCCTATCCCCTCTCTCTCTATGTTGTTATTATTATAAATAATAAAACCAACAGGGCGTGTAATATTTTGGTCTACTGTAATGAAAATTTAATAATTCTCCCCTTTTACTGGAGTTCTATGTCGAAGCAATTACAAGTAATTGGTGACGTGTTCGTTCGAGTACTGAGAATAATCTACGAGTAAATCAAGTATGATCAGTAAGCGAACGAAATGTGATTTAAGCCGTGGTGGGTGGAGTGGGTGGGTGTCAACTTTTAGCTGCAGGCGTAATTATGTTTGGTGTCTGTGTGGTGGCATGTAGTCGTCAAGATTTGAGGGGAGGAGAGAGAGAGAGAGAGAGAGAGAGAGAGAGACATCAAAATATATTCCTTAATAAAATATCAATGGTTTTACTATAGAAATTCTAGGAAATGAGTCATATTTTTGCTTAAATTAAAGATAACATGTATATATTAACTAAATAGTTCCTATTTAGACTTTTTTTATAATAAATTCGTTAGATATATATACAAAGTTTTTTAAGATGTGCAGAGCTAACTATTTACCACTGAAGAAATAACGTTTATACTAACAAAGTTACTGTTTAAACTTTTGTCAACCAAGTTATTGGTTTGTACTGAAGAGTTACATCTATGTAACTGAATAATTTATTAAATATTTATTTTTTTCGTGATATTGGAGATTGATAATAATATAGGGTGATTGCATTCTTATAAAAGTCGACGCCATATGTGAGCACTAAATAACATGGGTCGATATAGGAAATTGACACATTTTGCCCGTTTGAAGATATTTATATAACAATATTTTTGAGAGCATTGATGTTAATATGTTGAATTAGGCTTTTAAGTATACAAGAAAATTAATAATAATAACATAAAACTATTCGTTTTTTTTTTAAAGAAAATGACAAAAACAAAAACAAAAAAAAAAAAAGAAAAAGAAAAAAAAGTTTTTTTCTGAGCGAGGTTATTCTTTGCTGAAGAGCATTCAGTATGTATTGCACTACACCGTATAATCCCTATATATCAACGGTCTCGCGGCTATTATATATGTATCTCACAATCTCGCCGCGCCACACAAAATAGGTATCTCACAATCTCGCCGCGACACACAAAGTAGGTATCTGACTTCCTCGCGATGCGCACAATATAGGTATTAGAAAATCTCGCCGTACGCACAAATTAGGTATCAGACAATCTCGCGAGTAATTGTCCATATAACATGCTGGCAAAAATGTAATATACGACGAATTAAATTAAAAATAAATAGCATTTAATAATTGAAAATGTCTTATTTTTATTTTACACAAAATATTTCTTTAGTAATTTTACAGAACCTTAAATTAAATAATATATATTATAATATTAGTAATAAATTATTATTATTATTATTTTAAGTTTGAAAATATAAATTTTTAAAACAAATTTCTTGTGGTTTATATATTACAATTTATATATTTTAAAATCACTAATTTATTATTTGTAAAACTAAAGTAAAAAGACATTCTTAAACAAAAATGGTAACGTAAAATATTTAAAAATAAATATTATTATTACATTTTATTATATATATTTTTTTTACTTTTTAATTAAATTTTATTTTTTAAAAGTATTAAAAGCATTTTAACATACAAAATATATTTACATTTCAAGTATTTATGTAGAAAAATTCTCTACGGCTGTGAGATACCTATTTTGTGTAAAATAGAGATACCTAATTTGTGCGTATGGCGAGATTTTCTAATACCTATATTGTGCGCATCGCGAGGAAGTCAGATACCTACTTTGTGTGTCGCGGCGAGATTGTGAGATACCTATTTTGTGTGGCGCGGCGAGATTGTGAGATACATATAATAGCCGCGAGACCGTCGATATATAGAGATTCAACAATTTTAATGTTTACCCATTACCAATGCATATGGAGTGAAATATAGTACGCAGAGAATACACTAATGTTTAGGTATTTTAGCCATATATCACTGATTACTCATCTCATCATACAAAAAGTTTGCATATTAAGTGAAATTACACTTAATATATTTGGTATAAATATTTGTACGTAGGGAGTAGAGATTTGTTTTGCTAGTGTAATGATCACTTAACGTAATATCTCCCGAGACTTCGCTTTGTTTAAGTTTTTAGACAAATTACAATTTTACATTTGTGTTATTTATCATTCTCTTCTTCTCTCCAAACTAAATGTAATAATATTTATTTATGCTCCATATTTAAACATCATTATTATAGCTTTTAACGACAAGTACACTGAAAGAAATTCTGCAAAGTTAATTATGTTGTACAAGTGAATAACTTTGTTGTACAGCAAAGTTACTGGTGAAAAATAGTTTTTCTTTAAGATACGTAAAAATAAATTACGTAATTTATGCTACATTGAACACTTGCTATATTGTAGAGCACAAATGTTGTTATTTTGTAATAACATAAGTAATTATGCTGAACATCTTAACTATTATGCTATACATATGTGTTTATAATCAAATCACTATATACAATAGGGTGTATGCATTCATGTTAAAGTCGTCGCCATGTTGGATAACTCAATAACATGGGTGGCATATAGGAAAACACAATTATTTTGCCAGGTTAAAAAACCTATGCAATATTTTTGAGAGCATTGATGTTGTAAATATGTTGAATTAGTATCTCAAGTATATGATAAAAAAAAATTAACAGATTTCCCAAAGAAAATAGGCTTAACTGAAATGTGTCCTATGCTGAGCAATACTATGCATTACTCCAGTATGGCCTCCAAGCGCAATAAATATGACGTCATCTGCATACACCCTATACTATAACATAAAGTATACATTATATATGCTATGACAGAAATACAGCATAAATTACGTAATATATTCTTTCCGTGCATTTTGAATGCGTTCAAATGGAAGTGGATGTGAGTGCTGCTTAAAATTGGTCTCATATTATTTGCTTCTTTATCAGTTAATAACGTCTTTATATTTCTTTGTTGCTTCATATTTATCCTAGAAATTTTATTGTTTTTTTTTTTTCGTGTGTACATATAGGAGGGTTTCACTTTAATTACTATAAAATATATGACGTATAATGTTCATTTGAACTGCACTTTTAGTAGATGTTTGTAGTGTTGATGTGTTTGAGTGAGCAATAGCCTTGGTGAGAGAGAGAGAGGGCTCCCTATATTTACCCAAGACAGCAGCTAATATTCTCCCAGGGTTTCTCCCACTATATGCAACGGTGTACACAAGTACAAGAATGTGCAAGGACTTGCTAATGCGCTAAGATATCGCTAAGGGCTGACTATATATATAAGGGATGAAGGAGCTAGGGTAGTACTGTATACATCAAAACTATAAGTGTGTTAGCGTTGTCATCTTACTTTCACTAAAACTTTCACAGAAAAAAAAAAATACTGCAAATACCCTCATATAAGCAGAATCCAAAAACGTCTCTCTCTCTCTCTCTCTCTCTCTCTCTCTCTCTCTCTCTCTCTCTCTCTCTCTTACTTACTTACTTTTTCTTCCTTAGGGTTGTTGAATTTGAGTGTGGGGGTTGTATATATATATATATATATATATATATATATATATATATATATATATATATATATATATATATATATATATATATATATATATATATATATATATATAGGTAGGGTATAAGGGTGGAATAGAGAAAATATAAAGAGGGGTGAAGAGGTATTGCATTGTGGGGTGGTATGGGGGAGGGTGTTTTCTCACTTGCTCTGATCAATTCCACGGTGATAGAAATGAGAAAGGAGGGGTGGGTAGGTGAGGGGGGTTGTTATCCATCTGAAAAATTACATTGAGTCTCTGTGTGATATATATTGGCGTGAGATGAGATATGAGATGTTTTGCTTCTTATTACTTGTGTGTGTGAGAGAGAGAGAGAGAGAGAGAGAGAGAGAGAGAGAGAGAGAGAGAGAGAGAGAGAGAGAGAGAGAGAGAGAGAGAGAGAGAGTTCACAATTTATGTGTACCTCGCTCTCACTTTCAATGCATATAAATTATAGATGCCACAAAAATTTCATCGTGTTCTTTCATATTATTTGAAATTTTATTTTAATTTGAAACACAACATGCACCATCATTGAATACACTCATAAAAATAATGTTTGAAAAGCAGGTACAGAAATTTTACTTAAAAATTAAAAATGAATTTCTATTGGCGTTATGGTCATTCAATGCAATCAGATGCAGATTTCAGTTAACACAAAACTCTATTTAAACACATGTTATTACCATATTATATTATGCTAATAGAAGTTACTTTTTCAGTCAAATTACCGTACCCAGTTTTACAATGCTTTAAATATTGTGGAATTAACGATTATGGCGTCACTAAACGTTGAAATTTTTTTTACGTAAAAGAGGTCATGGGATCGAATGAAAATATTGTGGATTTGCAACGGCCAAATTTTACGTTTATTCCATTGTGATTCTAACGCTTGTGACGTCATTTAAGTTTTTATCGCTAGATTGTCAACGTTTATTGATATCATAACCGTTGATTCCACAATACTTAAAGCATTGCAAAACTATGTGAAAAATCTTTCAAACCACATGGAAAGAATAAATTACGTAATTTATGCTGTATTTATGTCATTATAGCATAAATGATGCTAAATTATAAGAACATATTAATTATGCTGCGTACAACATAATATTTATGCTACGTAACATAATTATTTTGAAGTAGCATAAATTATGCAGTATTGAACAAATAATGCCAAAAATAAGCTAGCATAATTATTACGTAGTTTTGTTCATGTATATTTAGATTGCTAGAAAATATAAAACCAATACCGATTCATAAAATAAAGTTAATTATATCATAAAATATTTTGATCGTGTACTTAAAGGGTAAAAAAGATGTAAAATTTAGTTTTAATGGCGCTAAAGTTAAGTGTATTGTTGTATTAAATAATTATGAAGTTAATTGTTACATAAACGACTGTACTTATCTTGAATATTAATCACTCCAGTTTAATCTCGCAGTAATTACTGCTACAAGTACAAAACACAATTACCCTCGCTCGCTACCTCACAAAATATATATTTTATATCTTACTTAAATATTAACATTATTATTATATATTAAACTGAAATAATAAATTTTAGCTTATTGTTCGCATAATTTTTAAAATATCAAATTTTATAGTTTAAGTATTTTGGTTTTATATATACACTAGGAAAAGGAAGTGCTAGTTAGTTTAAAATTGTACGGACAAAAATAAATACGCAATAATTATGCTAGCGCATGCACAAATTCTTCAATACAGCATAATTTATGCTATATACTGTATAATAGCATAAATTATGTAATATTTAGGTATAGTAGCCATATATCACAAGGGTGTATGCGGATGACGTGATATTTATTGCGCTTTGAGGCCATACTAGAGTAGTGAATAACATTGCTGAGCATAGGACAAACTTCATTTGAGCCAATTTTCTTTGGGAAATTGGTTAATTTTTTGATATGGTTATTTTTCTTACATACTTGAGATACTAATTCAACATATTTACAACATCAATGCTCTCAAAAATAGTGCATAGTGTTTTTAAACTGAAAAATG
This sequence comes from Ecdyonurus torrentis, assembly GCA_949318235.1. Taxonomy (NCBI): domain Eukaryota; kingdom Metazoa; phylum Arthropoda; class Insecta; order Ephemeroptera; family Heptageniidae; genus Ecdyonurus; species Ecdyonurus torrentis. The sequence goes on along the minus strand of OX439128.1, from coordinate 52,633,001 downwards.
ATTTTTTGTCCTATGCCACCCATGTTATTGAGTTATCTAACATGGCGTTGACTTTAACATGAATGCATACACCTTATACTCATCATACTTACATCGACACTATAGCCTCTACAAGATTGAATATTTAGTGGCAATACACTCGTGCACAAGCAAAGTATTTCATATTTCGTAGTATATCACAAAAAACTTAATGGGACTTATATAAATAACTTAAGTTTGTCTCAAAACCCAACTGTAGCTCCGTAGCAGTGATCAGAAAATTAAGATTTATGCAACCCGCACAACATTTTCATACTAATTTTTGCATATTTCTGACGTCATAAACATGAATAGTCACTAAATTGCATACTTTACAGTTTTTTCACGCTCTCTCATGGGGCTACATTATCATTCTTGTAAAATTTGACAACAATTCTGAAGATTCTATTTCGTGTTTATTCATTAAAAAGCACATGTTGTTTTATGTAGTCTATGACTTTGAGTAATATAATATATTATATGAGCGCACTGAGTAGATATTTCTTTTCTAAGTATACATGATATAAAATTGTGTAAGCCTATTTTATTTCTGATTTTATTTTTTCTCTTTACAAAACATATAGAAGGACTTTAAAGTCCATTCTGTGTTTAATTAAAGTGGTCAAGTCCTAGTTAATCTCTCTGGTGGAGCTCGCTAGTAAATATTGCGCAGGGTATTGCGAGCAAGCAAGCGAGCGAGCACAGACTTTTTATTTGGTAGAACAGGCAGGCTAGCTAGGCTTACAGAGCGATGTTAATATCGTCATAAACTGTAAAGTATGCAACTGTTTGAACATTGCCAGTCCGGCTGGCTGGCGGGATGTCTTAGTCCATAGTGGACATTCAATTTCATTTCAAAGTATCATTTAATTAAATTTTTAATTATTTTTATATATTAAAGGCGTAGAAAAACGTGAATAAAATACATGTCTAATATCCCAACATCTAAATATTAATGATTTAGCAGGAGTCATTAATTCCTAAATTTATGTTCAATATACAAAATGGCAGCTGCGGGTTTATGACGTCACAGCTCCCCTGTTTCCGCGCGCGTTGGCTAGTGAGCTGTGACGTCACAAACCCATTTTAGGAATGGAAAATAAATTAGAAATCAATGACTCTGGCCAAATCAACATTCATATTTAGACATGTTAGGACTTATAACATGTTTTTAGTTCAAGATGTTCTATGCCTTTGAGTAATTAGATTTATATTTATAGGGTATATTCGTATGACGTCATACTGAAAGAGTTTCAACGCCATATTGGAGCCATGAATAGCATTGCTCCACATAAGACAAACGTAGATTTGGGTTATTTTCTTTTATTGGAAAAATTAGTGTTTGTTATTATTTTTCTCGCATACTTGAAACCCTAATTTAACTTGCTAATAGCAGCAATGCTCTCAAAAATATTGTTATATATATTTTAAAAATTATCAAAATTAGTCATTTCGTTCCCCATAATCAGCCCATGTTATTTCGTGATCACATATGTCGTCAATTTTTATATGAATGCAAACACCCTATTGAATATTTAGTGAAAATACACTCGTGTATTTCGTATAGCTACTCTCTGTGTGCGGCGTTGTCAGTAAACATTTGATTACTGAGTGTATGGAAAAAAAAATATATATAAGAGAAAAAATATAAAAGACTTTGAAATTGGAATTTTTCAATCAGTTTACATTCTTATTATAAATTAAAACTAATTTTACAAGTCCTTTTTTTTTTTTTTTTTTTTTTTTTTTTTTTTTTTTTTTTTGTTATTGAATTTTTTTTAGCACATTCGTAAATTGAGGTTCAAGATAGAAAAAGAAAGTCAATACATTAAAAAAAAACTTCTTATTTTTTTTATCAGTCTTTTCATTCCTTTTTTGTTCTCTCTCTCTCTCTCTCTCTCTCTCTCGCTCTTTTTATTTTATTTTCACCCACTATTCACTTTGCGTCTCTATTTCTTTTTATTTTGTAGAGCAGGAAATTGCCTCGAGAAAAAAAAAACTCGACTATTCTAAAATAAAAAAAAAAAAAAAAAAAAGCCACCACGTCTTAGTTTGGTATAATATAACATGCCCTGCGACTGCGGGAACACTAACGACATATACACATCATATGTACGTATAATATCATAGAATGACTTCAAAGTATATGTGAGAGAGTCCCCCTTGTCTTATATACTGTATATATATAAGTGTGCTGCATCTATAACTAGGTTACAGGTATATATGTACGTACTTCTTAGTTTGTCTTTCCCCTGCTGTCTTCGTCCGCGCAAATTGTATATAGCTGGAGGAGCTAGGAGTTTGTAGTGGTAATATCTCTCTTCATGCTGCTCTCTTTTTATACATTGTCTCTCCCTATTCTCTCTTCTTTCTCTTCTCTCTCTCTCTCTTCTCTCTCGCTTTCTCTCTCCTCTCTCTTCTCTCTCTCTACACTCTCTCTTGTCTTCTCTCACCTATCTCTCTCTCTTTCTCTTTCTTCATGCTTCTCTCTCTCTCTCTTCTCCACTTTCTCTCACTGTTCTCTGTCTCTGTTTCTTTCTCTCTCTCTTCTCTCTTTCTCTCGCGCTATCTCACTCTTCTCTCTTTGTCGCTGTCTCTGTTTCTCTCTCTCTCTCTCTCTCTCTCTCTCTCTCTCTCTCTCTCTCTCTCTCTCTCTCTCTCTCTCTCTCTCTCTCTCTCTCTCTCTCTCTCTCTCTCTCTCTCTCTCTCTCTCTCTCTCTCTCTCAAGCATAATTCACATGTAACATATAAAAGTGACGTGCGTTGACCTGCGTCGACAGATAAACAAAGTTGCGACAATGTAATCAAATGTAGTCGTTCATATGTCAATTTCAAAAACAAAACCTAACAAACACTTACATACACAAAGGCACACAAGGCCATACTGGAGTACAAAAATATTGCACAATGTTTTTAAACTGACAAAATTAGCTATTTTCCTATGCCACCCATGGTATTGAGACTCTATACGCTGTATACACACACACACTCCTCATACCATACCCTACACTAAGTTACGGCCCGCAGGACATACATACATACATGGTAGCTACTTCACCTTATCTCTCAGTATATCTCCCTTGTTACTTGACATGCAAAGCCTGAATACCGCCGTACGTGTTCTTATGTAAAACTGTCGCATACTTGTGCAACATCACAATATCAACTGTTGATTATGATCTTCACAACATAACATAAACAACATCAAGTACTTATTACTTACAAAATATGACACCTGATTTACATGAGCAGCATCGGTAAATAAACACATTATCATGTTTATCGAATGTCATTTTGTACTTGGGAATCAAAGTAAATCAAATACTTCTATAATTGACAAGGTCCATATAAGAGGTTAGATGGTTCGGGAAAAATTTTGGCCATGTGATTTGATTCGTTTACAAGCACCCATGGTTCTTTACAAAAAACTTAGATCTTCATCAAAATACGTCTATGCAATTCTTCCAATATTATACTAATTCGAGCGGATACAGTGTAATTAACAATATAAAGTCAACTGTGATTGGCTAGTAGGTTTATAAAACGCCCTCTGATTGGTTTAGCACCCCGGATGCAGCTTTTTGGCGGGAAAGACGTTGTTTTGGCATACGTGTAGATCTAGTAATCTAATACATAATGAATCTAATAATCTTACACTTACTACTAAAAGTCCTAAAAATCAATGTACATCAATTTACAATCATCTTTCAAAATTCTTAATATTCCAGAATTGTAATATTAAAAATGTGAAGAATATAGACAGGTTGCACTCATATTTAAGAACCGCCATTTTGTTGGTCAGGAATACATATAGGCCAGCATAGGAAAAACATCATTGTTTTTTATAGCAAAAAAAAGTTTCAAACCTCAATCAAAGCCTTATTTCTAGCTTCTAATAAGCTCGAAGAATGTGAGAAAAAATACTATCAGTTGAAATAAACTCTTTTTATGTGAAAAATTAGGAGAAATGATGTTTCCCCTATGCTGGACAATGCATAAGGCACCACAAACATGGCGACAAAGCGCAAGGATGTACAAGGGGTCTATATAGTTGTTGATTTGATGTGTAAATGTGTCTTGTATTATTTAAAAGAGTTCTATGAGATTGACGCTGGATTTATTCAAATATTTCAGAATAAGCGCAAAGTTGCATAAAACTAATGTGAGTGGTAAAGGAGGGAATATTTTGTAGATTGTGTAAATATTTATTGTGTGTTTTTTTATGTGCTTTTTCTTGGACAAGATCTATATTACTGTATGTAATATGCTCTGATCAATAAACTTATTAATTTGTTTATAGAATTTGACTTTTAAGTAACTTTTTTATTGTGCAAATTAGCTTTTGTTTTCGGAACAGTTACCTTGCAAATAACTGAGTAATTTATTTTTAAAAATTGCACAAAAACTTCAATAAAAAAATTTAAAAATTTAATAATAATAATATTGTAATTCAGAGTTAAAGACTAAAAATGACATTTTATAATATAAAATATATATATTTAAAATAAAAAAAAAAGCATAGAACTCTGCGCTTTGAACTTTTTTCTTTTGACATAAAATATAGTAAATAAAAAATATTATATTAATGTAAAATGATATGTAGCTTATTGTTATTTAACTTTGGTTTCTAGAAATATATTTCTTATGCTTCTCTGAGTCCAATTCTTATATATATATATGTATGTATATATATATATATATATATATATATATATATATATATATATATATATATATATATATATATATATTATATATATATATATATATATATATATATATATATATATATATATATATAAAATGACTTTTTCTTTGAAGTATTTCTGCTGCTTTGTTGACTTCTCAAGCAAAATCCACTTTCATCAATTGATGTGGAATGAAGAAATATATTTTATATATGGGCAAAAAGTAAACATTTTTGTGACCCAATATCTGGTCATACCAAAGTATTAACAACAACAATGTGTTCTCCATTGTTCGAATGACGTCATACATTGTTGATAAACTGAGACTTCAAAGAGACAAATTGTTCTGTCCAAATATTTCACTTTTGTCAAATAATCTTTAGAAACGAGAAGAAAAAGACATAATGAAACAGAAATTGCTTTTATATTTTGAAATCACTTTTTTTATAAATTTCTTTTCCATTTTTCCAACAATCTGGCTGTATAAAACTTTGTTGTTATTGAAGCGAACGCCAATATTTCCGAATCACTTGCTCAATTATCGTATCCTTTATGTTATAATAAATTTTTACAAACAATTTCATACCGTGCTAGTATGAGAGAGTAAGGGGTATTCACATGACGTCATACTGAATGCGCTTTGACGCCATACTGGATCAATATTTCTCAAACTTTGCTATTTTCTTTGAGAAATCGGTTAATTTTGTGTTCTTTTACTCGCATACTTTAGATACTAATATCACCTATTAACAACATCAATGCTCTCAAAAATGTGGTTTATAGTATTTAAACTATGGCAAAATGAGTCATTTTCCTATACCAGCCCATGTTATTGAGTGATCCAACATGGGCGTTGACTTAAACATGAATGCATACATAGCTGGGTGCGTACGTCAAGAGCACGGACAAAAATAGCTACGTAATAATTATACAAGCTCATTTTCAGCACAATTTGTTCAATGTAGCATAATTTATGCTATACTTCATAATACTATGTTGAAAAATAATTATATTGCACAGCATAATTATTTATGTTATTCAAATTTATTATCATTTATGCTATAATGACATAAATGCAGCATAAATTACGTAATTTATTATTTTCCGTGTGTGTGTGAGAGAGAGAGAGAGAGAGAGCACAAGCCGTATTTACATGACGATGAACAGCATTCATGGAGGTGCAGGATTAATATGTACTCGCTTCCAGCCTGCCTGTAGAGTTTCCACGGTTTTTCTGTAGGCTGTCAAGGCGAATGCCGGGCTATGCAGTAGACTGTTAGTGGCCAATGTGAGCGGTTTCCATTGTACATGTAGATAGGACAATGCCTAGACGACAATATGGTAAAGGTGCAGACGAGAACAAAATGTTGAAAAAAAAAAAAACTTGGGACATATTTCATAATTTTGTAAAGCCAAGTGATGAAGTTAAAGTATTTAAAACTCAATTAAAGTAAACGTTAAAGGAACTTAATTTTAAGTTATAACAAATTTTTAATACTCCAGATATTTTATAATAAGTTTGACAGGTAGTTTTTGTATAACTTGCTGTATATAAAATAACGTTAAGTGACATGGTGTTCATTTTGTCGTCACTTTTGTGCAGTTTTTCATACGTGACGAGTGTGACAATGATAAAGACAGTTGCCACGCATTGCAAGCACGATATCTCACTGCAACATAGTACCCAGGATCTATAGCAGCTTTGATCTTGCTAGCAAGCACATACTTTACAAACTTTTAGTCCATCAGACCGAGGGGAGAGAATGGAAATTAGCAAGAGAGAGAGAGAGAGCAGTGACGCGAGAAAGTGCATGCAGACAGGAGCAAATTTATAGCTAAGATGTCGTTATGTTCTCTGGTATATGTTACACTGTTTTGTGTAATGTTGGTGGAATATGCATTGCTCTTTATTGTAGAGAGATGTGGAGAGACGGAGAGAGACAGAGACAGAGACAGACAGACAGACAGAGA
>OX439128.1:52432746-52626124 GCA_949318235.1 Ecdyonurus torrentis | reverse complement strand
CATGTCTAATGTAACGTGTGTGTGTTTGTGTGTGTGTGTGTGTGTGTGTGTGTGTGTGTGTGTGTGTGTGTGTGTGTGTGTGTGTGTGTGTGTGTGTGTGTGTGTGTGTGTGTGTGTGTGTGTGTGTGTGTGTGTGAGAGAGAGAGAGAGAGAGAGAGAGAGAAACAAAAGAAAGAAAGACTCAAAAGAGACACAAAAATAGAGACAGAGATAGACAGAAAAGAAACAATCGAAAGAGAGAGAGAGAGAGAGAGAGAGAGAGAGAGAGAGAGAGAGAGAAACACGGAAAGAATCATTGAAAGAGAGACGCAGACAAAAAATATCAATCAAGAGAGAGAGACAGAGAAAGAGACAAAAGACAGCCAGAATCAAAGAAGGAGAGAGAGAGAGAGAGAGAGAGAGAGAGAGGAAGAGAGAGAGAGAGAGAGAGATGAATGAAAGAGATAACAGGTACTTCTTGATAACATAAGATGCTATACATTTGAATACACACTCACGCACGACGAGTATAGTATATTCCTCATTCTCCCCATCTTCCAGACAAAACGCCCGCAAAGAGAGTAAGTAAGTACTATACTACGTAGTACGTACTGTACTCGGTGCAGAGTATACTTTAGGATGTATGAAGACACTTGTTCATTATGTATAAATACGATTCATAACTGCGAGAGTGCATCTCTATACTCAAGAGTCTTTGAATAATAAAAATAAATGATGGAAAATTAAAGTCTGCGTGTTTATTTCAGCACGAAACTTTGACAGCGTTTTAAATTGTTTTTAATGTCCTTACTTGGGATTTAATCAACTAAATAACATTATTTACTTAAAACTTACATTCGTAAGGAAATATGGTAGAATAATGTAAAGATATAAGTAGGGGCCGGATTTTCAGTTTTGAAAAAAGGCATTTTCAGCACCGAATTCAGTCCTATTTTTTGGGCAACATCAGTCCACTTTCACGTTCAGATATGTAAAATCAGTTAAATCCAGTTTTCATTATTTTTAGCTCCAAAATATATTATATCACTAAAATAATTATATTTTTTATTTCTTAGGTAGAATAACAATGATTTTCCACAAAATACATTTATTTAACATAATTTCACTTACATAGGATGTAATTTTATGTAAAAAGCATAGGGAAACCCCGTTATAACATAAGTATTTACGATACGATTGTATTGTATTTGTTTACTTGTTTATTGTTTCTCATTCATTCATTCATTCATTCATTCATTCATTCATTCATTCATTCATTCATTCATTCATTCATTCATTCATTCATTCATTCATTCATTCATTCATTCATTCATTCATTCATTCATTCATTCATTCATTCATTCATTCATTCTTCATTCATTCATAATATTCCTAATTATAAAAATCAAGACCCCAAAATAGAAGGTATTAAAAGCTTATTGGCACTCCAACTGGCAGAGATGCTCCCAAGTTTGCACCACTTTGTGTAGAAATACAATCGCAAGGTCGCTCTATAGTAAAGCAGTCGACGTCCAACAACACCATATTCCTATGTTATAATAGCTGGTATACAAACCCTATTTTCTAGCAGTATCCAGCTTACTTACTTAATTATTAATCAACACTTGGCCCTGCTCCTAGCAATATTGTGCTCTACCAGGCAGAGGGTCAGCCCACGGTATATTCTTAAGCATTAATTACCAAGCAGGACTAATTACTTAACTATTTTCTAATTTTCTTTAAAGGGTTAAAGATAACCCTATATGTGTGTGTTTTTGTGACTATAAAAGTAATGGGTAAAAGATAACATGAAAGTATATGTCTATATATATTTTTTTTGTTCTATAGGAGAATTTCGTTGCCAAGAAAAATATTTATTGCCATACGTTTTGTTGCCAAAATTAATGATAATATAAATTTCAAAATTTTGATAGTATGGTATAAACAAAAAAACTGTTGGTGTATAAAAAAGTAGGTATAGTATATCATGTAGACGGGGGATAAATCAATGTTTGCTGATAGCTCGCGATCAAAATTACTTTATACCGCCAATCTAGCTGTAGATGTGGAGAGAAAAAGTAAACACGGATTTTTTATAACAGGGAAATAAATTGGAAAAGTTTTCATTTACTAATAAATTAAAAAGTTTGGTAACAAAAAATGTGTAGCATTTTGCACTTTAAGGTAACATGGTTTAAAAAAAATTGCTCGTAATTTTTATCGTTTTATTTTTCATAACAGATATGCATTTTATTTTTATTATTAAAAAAGCAGGTGAAGTGCTCCCGTGTTGGGTATTTGATATACCACAGTTGTTGCTTTAATGACAATGGTTTGTAGTGTGTGAGAGACTGGAGAGAGAGGGGGAGAGGGGAGAGAGAGACAGAGAAAAAAAGATAAGAGAGAGTCGAACGAGAAAAAGAAAGAGAGGAATAGAAAAAGAAAGAAAAACAGATACAGAGAAGAGAGAGAGAGAGAGAGAGAGAGAGAGAGAGAGAGAGAGAGAGAGAGAGAGAGAGAGAGAGAGAGAGAGAGAGAGAGAGAGAGGCAGAGACAGAGACAGACAGAGAGAGAAAGAGAAAGAGTGAGAGAAAAAGAGAGAGAGAAAGAGAAAGAGAAAGAGAAAGAGAAAGAGAAAGAGAAAGAGAAAGAGAAAGAGAAAGAGAAAGAGAAAGAGAAAGAGAAAGAGAAAGAGAAAAAGAGAAAGAGAAAGAAGATGAGACGAGAGAGACATACATAGAAAAAGAAGGGTTTTTGACTTTATATAAGGGTGGAAAATTTACGTAATAAATGTAGCTATAAGTGAAGAGAGGGGTAGGGGGATGAAGGAGGGTAGCTTGAACATAAATTGAAGTATTACGTCATTGTGTGGACTTGCGAGCCGATACACAAAATTTTATTATTATTATACCATATACCCATCTATTATATTATATTACTATAATATACTTTATATTATTACATATAATCCCAATAGACTGTATAATTTGAAATTAGCTTTCAAATTTTATATATTAGAATGTGTATATTGTATACTCGTCTCTCTCTCTCTCTCTCTCTCTCTCTCTCTCTCTCTCTCTGTCTCTCTCGCGCTCTCTGTCTCTCTCTCTCTCGCTTTCTGTCTCTCTGTCTCTGTCTCTCTCTGTCTGTCTCTCTCCTTTCTGTATAATTATGTATCTCTCTGTCTGTCTCTTTCTGTCTATCTTTCTTCATCTCTCTCTCTCTCTCTCACACACACATTTTATTACACGAAATGTAAATCATGTTTTTTTTTATTCATATATTATATCAAAATACACAAAAATAATATAACAAAACTTTCATATTATACTTATTTTTATGAATAATATTGCAAAATTGTCTTCTTTTTGAAATAAATGTTTTTTGTTGTTGTTTGTGTTATAATATATTACGTTGTTTCTTTGCTCAAGAAATGCCAGGTATTTTTACGTTTATTCTCCAAGTTTATACTACGAGACGTGATGAGTACAGCAACAATAATAATAAAAATTGTTACTAAGCTTTATGGAAAATAATAAAAACTTTTGTTGCTACATAAAAAAAAGAGAGATTTTTTGTTGTTGTATGAAATATAATAATTTAAAAACAGGGTAATAATGAATGTATTTTAATTCATATACACACTTAAAAGTTTCATTAAAAACTTTGTACATTATTTTTATTGTACGTATTGTAGAAAATAACGATTATGACGTCAAGCGTTGATATTCTATAACGATAAAAACGTAAATGATGTCACAAGTGTTAGAATCACAACGACATAAATGCCAAAGTGGATCGTTGCAAACCTATACATTGTTTTTATTTGATTCTAACGCTTGTGACGTCACTTACGATTTTACCGTTAGAATTTCAAAGTTTAGTGACGTCATAACCGTTGATTCTACAATACTTAAGGCACTGACTAAAGGTCTGTCCACAATGACGCGTAATTTACGGAACTCTTACGTGAAAATAGGACAAACAATGTTATTTGGATTCTTACGTGAAAGTTACGTGAATTTACGCGTCATTGGAACAACTATTTTGAAGCTTACTTTAAGCGATTTCGTTCGCATCCGCTTCCGTTTCCAATTGCTACGCATGCGCAGTACGTAGAAACGGAAGCGGATGTGACTGAAATCGCTTTTAGTCAGCCTGAAAACAGTTGTTCTTTTATTTGTCAATTAAGAATTTTTGTACACATGATTGGGATAGTATATTTTACTATTTAACACGCGTTTTTCTCAGAGGAATAACATTGCAATTTTTACGCGAATTTTTGAAAGTTAAAAAATATTATCACAATTGTGTATACAAGCTTTTCAAAGCTAATTTTTTTAGAGTGTACAAAAGAAAAGGTAAAAAAAAAGTTGATTAGAATAATTTGTACGTCCCATGTCTTAAAAAAATGCAGATTGAATTATCTTCCCCCCTCGCGTTCATTTGCATTTTGTATTTTAATTTATCTTACTTTGCAGCGTCAAGAAAAAAAAATTCATTAAAAGAAATAATTACTGACAAGTCTACAACTAGAGGGGGAGGGGGATGTATTATTACGTCACAACAATACAGTTCTATACAATAGAGATTTTGTACGAAATTAAATTTCAGTTTCAGCTTTACGATACAAAAAATCTATAAAGCTCACTCGTGGTCGTTTGATCTTTTTTTTTTTTTTTTTTTTTTTTTGAAATTTCGTGGCTTTTTTAACTGGAAATTAAATAAACTTTGTGTGTATGTTTGTAACAAAATAATAACAATGAAAAAGCAATAACAATTTAATACTGAAGCTGTTTTCCAATAGCTTGGAATTGGATGTTCCATACACGATAAGGTGACTATACACTCAGAAATCAAAAGTTTACTAACAAATGTTTTGAATGTTTAATGCCTATAAGAAATACTTTGATTGTGCACGAGTGTATTGTCACTAAATATTCAATCTTGTAGAGGCTATAGTGTCGATGTAAGTATGAAGAGTGCACAAGAACATCGTATTAAAAAAAAAAAAAAAATCTTTTTAATTATTGTTATTTATTATTATGAGTTCTTGTATTTTTTTCTTCCGTAACACCAACACCGGAATCCTACTTGATTCAAGGTGAAGGTGACAATAATCTAGTATGTACCAATCATCTGTTAGAAAATGCAGGTGGCAGAGGGGTCACAAACTAAGCACTTTGCGCACGATGTTAGCTGTGCCAAGAACTTCAGCTTTTTGCTTGACACGTAAATGCCTGTCCTCGGTCCTCGAGGTTTTTATTCTTTTGAAAAGCTCGTTTTTTACGCAAGTTTTTTGAGGGCTCAACTGCTGGTTGAGCTAAAAACCCAAGTTAAACGTTAAAAAAAAAAAAAAAAAAAAAAAAAGATTTTATCCCAGGCGTGTGCTTTACCCGATTTAAATTTACGGTTCTATACGTATATACCTGCTAAATTTATTTTTCAATACAGTATAACTTTACGTAAAATAATTTATGTGTGTGACCAATAGTTATTATTGCTTGTGTAAAGTGGATGACGTCATCAAGTGCAGTACAATCTCTCTTTGTCTTGTGTAGTGCATCTTCAAGATAGAGAGAGAGAGAGATTAACAGTCCCCTAACTGAGGGCCAAGGGCGCTCTCTTCAACTTGGGATGAATTGATTACACCAGTTAGCGCCCATTGTATATATACTTGCTGCACTCTCTGCGCCCAGCTTCTCTCTCTCTCTCTCTCTCTATACACAATTGTAATTCAACTTGACTTAACATGCTTTTCTTTTTGTCTTCCGCACTTAAAACTTCTTTATATATAAAAAATACTTCATTACAAAACAAAAAAAAAAAAAGAACAATACATAAAAGTGGTGTTGTTAACTTAATAATAAGATATGAGTTCTTTTGTTTTCTATAATAACGGAGGCTAAATATGGCTCTATCTAGTGTGAGTCATATGGCGCCTATAGGGAGGTTGTATTCATATAAAAGTCACCGCCATATGTGAGGGCTTAAATATGGGCCAGTATAGAAATATGACTCATTGTATACCAGTTTAAAAATACTAAGCAATTGATGTTGTTAACAGGTTGAATTTGGTTTTTAAGTATGAGTGAAAAATAATACTTAAAAAAAAACTAACTGATTTTCTATATAAAGAAAATAGTTAAAAACTATGTTTGTCCTATGCTGAGCGAATTATTTACTGCTTTAGTATACTAGAAATGTTTTTCGGAATCACTTCAATATAACTTTATCAAAAATTACTTGAGAGAGAGAGAGAGAGAGAGAGAGAGAGAGAGAGAGAGAGAGAGAGAGAGAGAGAGAGAGAAAGAAAGAGAGAGAGAGAGAGAGAAATATGCCTATAGTATCCCTGTTTTACAATATTTCGGAATCATTGCACTTAATTAAAAAAAAAAGTTCGCGTAAAAATAAGCGCGTAATTATAAATTAGAGGTCTACTAATTAACGCGATTTTTACTGTACTAGTGCGCTTTTTATAAGTCACCGGCCGGCGGTAAGAGGCATTATGGGATACACATTTTTATGTATTTAAACCTACAGTCAAGAATTAATAGAGGATAATATCGGTGATGAAAAATTGTGAACAATAACAACAATGCAAACACAAACCTCGCTTTTTTTTTTATATCGTTTAATAAAGACGAATATATTTATTTCAAATTTATTTACATACGGTACAATAAACTAGAACGTAGAAATATGAAAGGGGAATCCAATCTTTGACATGAAACAGCTGTTATTACTTTTGTGTTTTGTTATAATTTTTTGACATGACAAAAACAAATAGGGGTTGGAAGGAGGGGGTGATGTTTTGTTTACATCCCCATGTGTGCCTGCCCATCGATTACTTTTTCATTTGATTATATATATAGACAGATTTATTTCAAGTTTTGTATAAAATAATGTAATTTAAATTTGTTTACCGCAGATATTTAATTGATGTACAGTACGAGAGCTGTAATGTAAATTGATGACGTCAGGGAGGGAATATCTCGCGAGACTTACATTGTTGTGCGAGATTTGGAAAATTAACCAGAAAACATGTACACTTAACCATGGCATAAATGTTACATTAAAGTAGATGTTATAATATAGAGTTTTGTTGATTTGTATAACAACTTCAGTAGCCAGTGCAATGTAATCCTGGTGACGAGCTGATTACATTGAACTGGCTACTGAAGCTGCTAACATCAATCAATATTGATTTGTATACAAGTTATCATACAAAGCAGTGATAAGAAGTCAATGCCAAGGTGTGCAGGTGTTGTGAACAAACATTATCAGTTATCACAACCTAGTACATGTACTATAGGGGGTGCACAATTAACTCAACTACTTTGGCAAACATATGAGCTTAAAAGTGGCGTCTATTTTAATGTAACATTTATGCGACAGATAAGTGTACAATATGATGAAGAGCTGCTAATTTTGTTGATATTATGTTATTAATTACACTTCTTAATTAATAACATATTAATAATGTCAACTAATGAATATATTAATACACTGAAAGATAACTCATATCTATACTTGATACAATGAATATAGGTACTTAATCACCTGTAGTTGTTATGTTTACAAGAGATTTAAGTTTGCATAATAATAATAATAGTTTTTTATTGAGTTTAGATATTATACATAAAAAAACATGTAAATTACCTATCATACATACATAATTATGTACATAATATATATGTCATGTACATTGAATAATATATAGTATAGTCTGATCAACCAACTAAAACTGGTGTCATTTTGATTGACACTACCTGAAAGTGGTATTGAGTAGAGGAGGCTAGACAAAATATAATTAGGTGTATATCATCTCACTCATTTATAAAGTCGACGCAATGTTGGAGTATGTACTCAATACATGGGCCAGTATATGGGAAATGACTCATTTTGACACTTTAAAAATACTTAGCAATATTTTTGAGAGCATTGATACTGTTAATAGCTTGAATTAGTATCTAAAAATGTAAGAAAAAAAATCACAAAAAAATTGACAGATTTTCCAAAGAAAATAGCCAAAAACAAAGTTTGTCCTATGCTGAGCAATGTTATTCATCACTCCAGTATGGCATCCAAGTGCATTAAATATGACGTCATGTTTATACACTCTATAGCTATGTAGTTTTAAGTTTGTATTACACAACTACTGTTTCCACACCACACGGAAAAAAATTGTTACCAACTAGAGTTAATTGATCTTAACTCAGTGAACGCATTATTGATATTCTGATACTTAATTAGCAAAAATTTAGCAGGTTTCTTCTTTGACGATATTAATTATAAGCGATGAAAGAAAGTAGTTAATTTTTACTATCTAATTTATTGTTTTTAATCTTGCAAGTCTTGTTAGTAAATTTTAATCAACATACTTATTTATTTTAATTTTAAAAAGTTTTACCAACTATCCTTCATTAAAAATTACTAACATGTTTATCAAAATATTTTTTAAGAAAACATGTTAGTAGAATTCAGTTAACATGTTAGTAACATCATTAAAAGACCGTTAAAAATAACCGTCACTTTCTTGCACTTCTCTTTTTATCAGTTTTTGTGAAACAGTGATACAGTAAACTTGTGCTCCTCAAAATCATCAAGAATATACTTGAAAACAATTAGAAGATGGACTGACTTTGGAATATATTACTCATACTAAGGTAAGCTACATAGAAATATGTTATTCTGAAAGCATGCTTGGAAATTATTGTTTCAAATGAAATTCCATTGTTTGCATAGAGCAGTTATTATGTAACTCATCACTCATTGCATTTCATTATTTGCTTACAGAGCTGGCCTAAAACTCTCCCCCGCCACCCGCAACAGTTTGGATATTTGTGGATTTACAATCTTCTTAACACTGCAAGACCACAGTGTGCTTCTTGATGGACCATTTCTACAGTTCGATATCACGGAGATGCTGGTGCTGCTAACAATAAGTGACAACACAAGTGCTATCCACTCATCATTTGTACCCCTGACTGTGACAAAAACTGAAAGTGAAAATCTAACCCCTGCCCCCAACCTGCAATACAGTGTAGTTCTCATGAGAGATTAATAAATTAAGTAATTAAAGTGAAATATTTGTGTATTATTTAATTTACCTTGTTTATATAATAAAAAAATAAATCAATTTATAAATATCCGACTATATTTATAATAAATAATTTAAGTTGATAAAATATAACAACCTTGTCATTAATAGTAAATAGCATAGATAGTAAAAAGCTAATAAGTTAGGATAGTAAAACTGATTAACTTGAGTTAGCTACAATTAAAAAAAAAAAAAGTTGGTAAAATTTACTAACTTGTCAATTACATACTATCACTCTGTTGTTGATTGAGTTAACTAACTTTTGTTAGTTAAATTAACTAAGAAAGATCGCTAAGTACTTTTCAACTAAAAATTTTAGTAACATACAGCTAACTGTTAGTAGAAATTTTTTTCCGTGCAGATTTCAAACACAATTTCATACTAAAAATACTAAAACTTTTCTTGTAGATTCTAAAGTTAAATCCTTTTTTCTTTTACTCTTTCTGAAACTTTTCAATTATAATATCAATGCATTGAAATTTGATGTTTTTTTATCTTCTTTGAAGAAAGCACTTTTCCATTTCGTTCTATAATCAAATGCTGAATAAATTCACAATACATATACATACATACAAAATGTGTGTGTGTGTGTGTTTTTATATATATATATATATATATATATATATATATAATATATATATATATATATATATATATATATATATATATATATATATATATATATATATATGTATGTATATATATATATATATATATATATATATATATATATATATATATATATATATATATATATATATATGTATATATATATATATATATATATGTATATATATATATATATATATATATATATATATATATATATATATATATATATATATATATATACATACATACATACATATATATATTATAAATACCCACCCACCCACAGCATACACATATGCTTACAATGCAAAAAAGCAATTTCCAGCAGACAACTCATCCCTCTATTCCCACCCCTATCTTATATTATGTAGTATTCTAATGGCATATCAAACTCCCTGACTGGTTAGGCAACTTTTGGTGGCGCTGAGTTATGCGGGCTTGCACACATTACAGGGACTAAACTTAAAGAACACGCTATGCTATGCTATGCTTACCATGTATACTTGCTATGCTTCAAGCCGACTATTAATTTGAACTGCAGTCCCTGGGGGTTGACACTGAACTAAACCTCCCTCCCCCTCCCCCCTAACAGAGGGTGGAGAACACATTTAAAATTGTTTCTTTTCTTTATTACATAAAACTTTTTTTTTTTTCTGAAATTTAAAAAGTTAGCCATGTATAAAAATATATACTCATTAAAACTACTGTCTTCTATCTGTATATTCTAGCTACACTGAAAAAAAAAATGAACTACTAGTAGTTTAAAACTGATTTGTACTAAATATTAATGCTGTTCTCTTGCACTAAAAAATGCGCATTCCATTTGATTAACCAAAGTTGATCGTCATTTTTGGTGCAAAGAACAGCATTATAGTCTCTATCCTCTTCAATCCACGACTTTTAAAAAAAATTATTTCAGTGTCGTAAATTTTAACCACTTTTTTGAGTGGCTCTAAGAATGACAAAAATATGCCTCTTTAGTTAAAACGATTTTCTTGCTTTTGCAGACCTCCTACCCACTCTACAATGCTCAAAATTGTTTTAAAAATCACGTAAATTCAAGTTTGGTTCAATGTTTGTATTTTTATTTTAATTTCTTCTATTTTATTTCAATTTTTCCCCCGATTTTTTATTGAATTATCGATGTTCACTGTATTGTATACTGGGATAGAAGCGGCTATAAAAATAACAATAATTATAAATATTCATTTTTATACCTCAAAATATAATACACATGACAAAAATAACTACGTAATAACTAATAATTATGTTAGCTCAATTTCAGTACAATATGTTTAATAATACAACATAATCTATATAGGGAGTATCCACATGACGTCATATTTAATGCGTTTGGACGCCATACTGGTATAATGAATAACATAGCTCAGCATAGAACAAACGTTGTTTTTGACAAATTTCTTTGGGAAATTGTTAATTTAGTATTATTATTATTTTTCACACATACTTGACATACTAATTCAACATCAATGCTTTCAAAAATATTTCTTCATATTTTTTAACTGCAAAATGAGTAGTTTTTCTATGCGGATCATGTTTTTGAGTGATCCAACATAAATAATAATAATAATAATAATTTATTAAGGCGCATGCAGGGCTATTTTAGCCATACTATACATGAACCTTGGCCATAAATTGAGCCAATAATATTACAATAACAATAAAAAGACTAAACATTAAAACATGCCAAAAAATTAAACCATTTCGGGTAGCGCAAAAACAGCGTTGACTTTAACATAAATGCAAAAACCCTATAATAAAGACAAAAATAAATACGTAATAATTATGCTAGCTCATTTTCAGCACAATTTGTTCAATATAGCATAATTTATGCTGTACTGCATAATAACTGTGTAGCATAGCATAAATATTATTTTTACAGCATAATTATGATTGTCTAATTTAACATCATTTATAACGACATAAATACTGCGTGAATTACGTAAATTATTCTTTCCATGTACAGCTCTGGCCAAAAGTTTCCGAACGGGGCAGCGGCGGCCGCTGCGTTTTCTCAGAAAGATAACATTGTGTGGTTGCGGGTTGCCTATACAAATCGTTCGGGAACTTTTGGCCAGAGCTGTACGTTGTGGATAGATGTTTGTTTTTTAAGTGTATATAAAAACTTCTCTTCAACTCTGACATAACGTAGCTTTTCTATTGAAATAATAAAGAAATAATGACGAGGATGCTTAAATGGTTGTTTATTTATATTTTTTTCATTTCTATTTTTTCTGCTGCATTATGCTAAACTGAGCATCGCTGCTGCAGTTTATGCATTTTTATTTTGTAATGCAAAAGAAAATAAATGCAGCTAGGAAAAAAAATGAATGAAATTTCTATTCAGAAATTTAAATATGAATTTAAATAAGATACACGCAAAAAACATACGAGTGGTGCCTTTGCAATCTTTAAAGGCATAGATCATATGAAACCACTGTATGTTCTTTTTAATGATTAACAAAGAGTATGACCGACTTGGACCGGAAATCGTTAAAAGAAGAACTATATTTTCACAATAAATCTTTGTACATTATTTATTTCCAGCAAAAAAAAAAAAAAACACTATAATTGTCAAAAAAAAAAAAAATCGAGTAAATTAAAAAAAAAAAAAAAAAGTTTTGAAAAAAGTTTTAATAATATATTGTTAATTTTAAAAAAGGTTCTAATTTGACTAATATTTAACGCTAAAATTTGAATTTCCACATTTACATGTAATCTTAAAAGTGGAATAACTTAAATATTTGATCGTGTTTTTACATGTTTGACATAGCTAAACCTTTAAGTAACATTTATTCTTTACTTTGTGTTAATATTATAATTAGCGACCGTCTAGTTTGCGAGATATCAGTCGGTCACCTACTCCTTGAAACACAAAATGGGATCTACGAAACTATAATAACAACTTTTACCAAAATGTAAATGTGGCTCCACCAAAAGAGAGTGAGAAAATACTGTAAAGTATGCAATTTGCGAGAATATTTCTGTTTATGACGTCAGAAACATGCAAAAATTAGTATAAAAATGTTGTGTTGGTTGCATCAGTTAACATTTTCTGATCGGCACTACACTTGAGTTTTGAAGCAAATTTATGTTATTTATGTAAGTTCATCAAGTGTTTTGTGATATAAATATTTTCTTCTGGTCTATGCCTTTAAGCTGACTCAAGCCCACGTATACACCCTATAGGTAGGTGTAGGTATATATGTCTTATTTTTAGTGTAGCAATGATTCATCTTGCTAGAGTTGAGTTTGATTTAGTATTTCACCGGAAGTACTAAGCTATAATTGCGTCTTCATTAAAAATAAAACACTTCTTCTAAAAAGACTCACTAACTTGTTCATATAATCAATACAGAGTGAGTGAAGTTGCCAAGAATGTGTAACTTTAGTTTGGAGGTAAAATATGAGAAATCAACACAAAATATAAATTTCACTTCAAGACGTCACGTTATGTGAAACGTTTATCTTTGCGAAAGAAAATGAGACATCAAAATTACTGAGCGAAATTTACTTTTTTAATATATTTTTTTTTAAGTTTTGATTATTTATTTTTTATTCACGTAATAAATAATATACGTATTTGATGCTGCATTGCATAATTCCTATACTGTATCATACTGTATATTATTAAATAAATTATGTAATTTACGCTAAACACTTGCTATATTGTAGAGCACAATTATTACTGTAAGTATAGCATAAATATAGTAAGCTATATAGATATAAATATTGATATTTACATAAAGTAATTATGGTGAACATCTTAACTGCTATGTTGTATAGTATAATCACCAAACATAATATAATTAAGGTATTAATCATATTATGCATAATAAATGTTGCTGCATTAAGCTACAATAAATATTAGTTATATTACGTATTTATTTTTATATATATCTGTTGTAAAAATAGAGAAAAAACAAAAAAAGCTCACTCAACGGAGAAACGATTTTATGTAATTACGAAATTTTGCAACAATATAAGAAATTCTTCTAGCAATTCTTCGGTAATAATTTTCAATACTAATAAACTCAAATGAAAATGTTAGCAAGCCAAATCATCTCTAGATATTACAACATTTTATTTAAACAGACAAATTTATGACTTGGAATTAAAGTGTCAGAGTTATGTTTTACTTTAACATGGTGTACGTACGTATGAGATATGTACGAAGTATATTGTGCACAGAATATAGCAAGCACAGGCTTTACGTAACATAGGCTGATTTTAATATATTTATTTAATATAATTAATCTTAATATATTAGCATGCCCTCGCTACTTTTCTCTGTAATTTAATTGTGTACGCTTTAGTTATGTCTGCTTTCTCTCTCTCTCTCTCTCTCTCTCTCTCTCTCTCTCTCTCTCTCTCTCTCTCTCTCTCTCTCTCTCTCTCTCTCTCTCTAAGACTTTGCATTCTCTCTTTTTCTTTCTACTTTTTCTCTGTCTCTTCTCTTTATTTTTCTTCCAGTTTCTCTCTCTCTCTCTCTCTCTCTCTCTCATCTTTACTTGTATTCTATTTCTGTTTACTATTTCATTTTCGCTCTTTTTCTTTGAGTTTTCTCTCATCTCTTACTCGTTTTCTTTAGGCCTCTCTCTCTGTATTCTCTTATTCTCTCTGTCTACTTTCTCTCCTTCTCTTTTTGTCTCTCTCTCTCTCTCTCTCTCTCTCTCTCTCTCTCTCTCTCTCTCTCTCTCTCTCTCTCAAAGCTCCTGTTGGATGCTGATGAGTCATACTCTCCAAGCAAGCAGTAACACGGTGTAAACTGCAACATTCTCTCTCCTCATGTATATATATACATAGTATGTATATTACTATGTATAATATTGTATATATATACCGGTATATATAATATACGGAGATTAGTGCAGGGATGCCACAAGGCTCACTGACTTATTGCGTTCTTACTTTGCTTGAATGTATATTATATTGTGCACAAAGTTAATGCATCTTTCTCTTCTCGCTATTTTGTGTTCTCTTTCTGACTACTTTCTCTCTCTTTTTTTTTAAGTCTCTCTGTCTCTCTCTTTCTCTGCATGGAAAAAATAAATTACGTAATTTATGTTGAATTATATGATAACAGTTGGTATACTTAAAACAATATAAACAGTTATGCTATATTGACTAATAAAGGAACAACAGTTTTAAGGCCGACTATAAGCGATTTCGGTCACATCCGCTTCCGTTTCTCCTTACTACGCATGCGCAGTAAGTCGAAACGGAAGCGGATATGAACGAAATTGCTTATAGTCAGCTTCAAAACAGTTGTTCCTTTATCAGTCAATAAAACAAAAGTATTTACCTCGATGTAACAGATAGTATATGTGCAGTATAGCTTATAGATTATGCAGTATTGGATATTTGTGCTGTACAAGTCATGTATTTGCAAATAACAATAACTCAATTTATATATTTGAAGAAATAATGCTGATAATGGCATAATCATTTTTTTTTTATATAAATTCTATTTATTTACTATTTTTTATGTGGTTATATTCTGTTCCCTCTTTTTTAGTCTTTTTCTATTCTTCTCTCTCTCTCTCTCTCTCTCTCTCTCTCTCTCTCTCTCTCTCTCTCTCTCTCACACACACACACACACACACACACACACACACACACACACACACACACACACACACACACACACACACACACACACACACACACACACACACACACACACACACACACACACACACACACACACACACACACACACTTACACACAAAATAAAGTATATATTTTATACATACAGTACACTCGTGGCAATCATAATGTTAACTCCAAAGAGAATGCCAATTGTAAATAAAAAGGTAGAAAATACTTTGTCAGGTAAGAGCAACTTTGCCAAATTCTCTAATAATGAAATTATCTAATGTTGAAAGAATTCTTAAGTAAGAGGCAACGTCTTTGATGTTAACATTATGGTGCCAGGGAGTGTACATTCAGTGCAAGACTATAACGATGAGTTATGAACAAGATATAAAGGGGCTGCAGAAATCCTAGATTAAACGATCCCCTTACTTTATGTATTATAAAGTCTCAAAATATTATCACACAAAATTTCATAGACATTCTTGTTAAAAGTATTTAAAAAAAAAAACAAAAAAAAAACTCCTTTTAAGGTGGGAAATCAGGTACTGCGGGATTTGAGTAAAAACTTGTAAAGAAAGAAAATTTTAAAATTTTGCACAGTGATACATTAGGATAAAATATCTTAAAAAATATAAAAAATTATGGGGTCACCATCCTAGACTTTAAATTGTGATTTTTTGAAGTTTTAGTCCCATAAGAGCCCATGTTAATTTCAATAATTATTTTCTCTCTTATCTGATGGTCACGGGTTCTGAAAATTTATCATAGGTAGCTGTTACTGTTAACTTTTAAATTACATCATAAACTTTCGAAGTTTTCTTTTTAAATTTTGAGATTCAAGCCATCTATATACAGCCCTTAATTACATTATTATAAAAATAAAACTTTCAATATATTATATAATATAAAAATACAGCTTGTTTAATTAGAGGGCTAATAGAACCCTTTAGTTTTAACACAGTAAAAAATTGCACTGATGAAAAATTAATAAATATATAATACATCGCTGCTCGTGCTGAAAGTTAGCTATTTATTTAGCCTGCTCGCTCGAGGGGGAGACATGGATATTTTTCTGCCAGTGTAAATCTCTAAATAAATAATAGAAGATTAATCTTGCGCAAGAAAGACGCATGTATGTATGCAGTAGCGAGGGGAACTGACTGAGTATTTAAACTGTTCTATTTATCTTTATCTTACCAAGTGTGAGAAATAAAACTATTTATATCAAACCTCTAATCAAATCACTGTTTTAATATATATAATTATTTTTATTATATTATTTTAGTATAGGATGTATCCGTATGACGTCATATTTAATGCACTTGGAGGCCATACTGGAGTAGTCAATAGCATTGCTCAGCATAGGACAAGCTTCGTTTTAGGCAATTTTCTTTGGAAAATCGTTTACTTTTTTGTTATCGTTATTTTTCCCACATACTTGAGATATTAATTAAACATATTTACAGCATCAATGCTCTCAAAAATATTTCATGGTGTTTTTAAACTAGCAAAATGAGTTATTTTCCTATGCTACCCATGTTCTTGAGTTATCCAACATGGCGTCGACTTTAACATGAATGCATAGACCCTGTAACTTATACAATTTTACTAAGTATTTATTATTATTGTATTATAAAACGGTAGAATCAAATTCAACCTAAAATAGCCTGATTTAGCCCAATATAATTAATTTGAATTTAAATCATTTATATTTTGTACATGCTATAGTTTATCTATATCACAATACAGAATACAGAAGGTAATTCAGATTTATAAAACATAAATTAACTTCCTATAGTAACTACAAAAAAAAAAAAAAAAAAAAGTATTTTATCTTCTATAATATTTATTTAGGATTTTGATTCCTTTTATCCATTTACATTTATCGATGCATAATGGCTTGTGTGTGTTGTTTTAATTGATTGGAAAAGTTCTTACCTTTCGATACGACAATGCCTTGACTGGGACTACAGACTGGTGTAGCACACTGAAAACATAAAAAACAAAACAAATTATTAAGATACATAGATGTAACTCTTCAGTACAAACCAATAACTTGGTTGACAAAAAGTTTAAAGCCGTTATTATAAACGTTATTTCTTCAGTGGTAAATAGTTAGCTCTGGACAAATTAGAAACTTTGCATATATCTAACATATTTTTTATTTAAAAACAAATCTAAATAGGAACTCTTAAGTTAATACTTTCCGTTCATGATAACACAATACGGCAAGACAAAAAATAAAATTTCAAAATAGAAACATTCCTGCTTTATAAATGATGATTTCACTCTATAAAAATTGGTGCATTATACTTTAGTTACGAATCCTAACTTATTTAAGATAATCGGGTGGGATTCATCAACAAGATAACAGAGTTAACTTTTAAAAAATTCTGATTGTTGTGAATACTTAACAGAGTTTTTCAAAAGATAACTCTGTTATCTTGTTGATGAATCCCACCCATCACTTTTAAGTTATTATGAGTAGCTAAAATAATGTATTTTAGCAAATTATTGAAACTAGCTATTTTAACTTAAAAAAACTTAAATTAGCTATTAATTATTAGCATAAATTATGTTGTTATGAATAAATTTTGCTGACAATGCGCACTATCGTATTTACTTTGGTATTCGTGTACTTAGGAAAGTTATTACAATAATAAATCTAATGAAATCTGCTGTTTATGAAATTCAAATTAATAATTTATTACAAAAAAGTTTGGTGTTGTTTGTTTTGATACGACGTGAAGTTTTCAGACTAATGTATATAGACACACCAGTACCCAAGTGTTGGGCTATATACGAATATATACACTCACAAAATAAATATCTACTCACAATGTATACGGAATATTAGAGAGTATATTAATAAGAAATACTTTGATTGTGCACGAGTGGTGAAGACAGCTGACTCGTAACTGTGTACTCCTCACCGAGTATAGGTTCGAGTCACTGCTGGGTGCGTAAGTCAAGTGTGAGAGAGAGTACAACACGTTGCACAATGCATGAGGTGCATGATCGGCATGATTTGGGAGGGGCATGATCGATGTGATTGCACCGACCAGCCTGCCTAGACGTTTCCATGGTTTCTCTAGGCTATCATGGTGAATGCCGGGCTGAGTAATTAGACCGTGGCTGGACCGTGTGTGCTTTTCCATTAATTGGAAAGTCCTGACCTATCGCTATAAGACAATGTCTTGACTGGGACTGGGATTGGTGTAGCATGATAACACAATATAGCAAGCAAAAAAGAAAGAAAAAAAAGGCGTATTCTCACTAAATCTTCAAACTGGTTGTCGATGCATAAGAGTATTAAAACCAGTGATATATATTATGGTTACTATGCCTAAACATTAGTGTACTGTACCACATTTAGCATGTAGCAGTAATGCTGTTCGTAAACCCTGTTCTTTGCTCCTAAAATGACGATCAACTATGGTTAATCAAATGGAATGCGCATTTTTTTGGTGCAAGAGAACAAGGTTGACGAACAGCATTAGTTAGTTTTGTGAGTGTATGTAGAAAGAAGTGTTCTAAAGTTTGGTAGTTAAGCTAAGTTTGTCGATGAATTTTAATGATCATTTTTGTAACAACTCGAAGAGACACTTGAACAATATTTTGTGACTGAAGCCAGCCAGCCAGCCAGGTAGGTAGGTACCTCTGAATATTGTAAACTTACTGCCGTCTGGAAATAAACTTAATATAACTGAGAGTGAGTGAGTGAGCGAAGCTTCGTCAGTTAATGACCACTTTAACAAAAACAAACAAGCAAATAAAAATGGATATAAACTCTTCTATTTTAATGGTTTTATTATTAATTATTTTAAGAAATTAATTTCAATAATTTGTAATAATAAAGTTTAGGAATTTTTGGTCATATTCTCAAATTCATAAATTAATCCAATTATATTGATATGTTCAGTGAAAGAATAAATTACGTAATTTATGCTGTATTTATGTCATTATAGCATAAATGGTGCTAAATAAGAACAATTTAAATAGTTATGCTGTACAACATAATATTTATGCTATGTAACATAGTTATTATGTAGTATAGCATAAATTATGCTGTATTGAACAAATTATGCTGAAACTGAGCTAGCATAATTATTACGTTTGTCCGTGTAGGAATGTAAATTGTTGTTCTAACAAACGAAAATCTGAATTAAAAATTTGAATATTATGATTTTTCAATAATTTTACTCAATGTTAATATACGAGTAAGATATAACAATATAATAAATATCTAAAATAGTTTTTTTTTTTTTTTTTTTTTTCATCTTTCATCGAGTATATTCACGAAAAAATAAAAATTTCGTAATATATGCTACATTGAACCCTTTGCTATATTGTAGAGCACAAATGTTGTTATTTTGTAATAACATAAGTAATTATGCTAAATATCTTAACTATCTTATATAGAAAAAGATCTCATTAAAAGTTATTTTCAAGCCAAATATTAAAACGAATAAAAAAAATTCGTTATATGTACTATTTCTTAAAATTTATTAAACATAAACTAATTTATATTGTTAAACTTACTTAATCTGCTAGATATATATAAAAATATATATATATATATCTGACCAAAAAACTTATATATTTAAATATCTAGCAGAGAAGTTGTTATAGTAAATCATTTTTTTAACATATAAGCAAAAAATTGAAAAAAAAAAATAAAAAAAAGATAATTAAAAAAAAAATTATATGCATCTATAGTATTATAAATTAAAAGGAAATGTGAATGTATAAATATTATGATTTATTGCGTATTATTGGATAACATTATTGTTTTCTGTTTGCAGTTCTTATTTTTTCTTTGCTTATGTATTTTTCTCATGCATGTTGTGGTCAAGGTTTTGTAACATAGGGCTGTCAAGCCCTTACAACGCCTTAATAAAGTTACTTATTATTATTATTATTATTATGTTATGTAGTATAATCAATGTACAATATAGCATACATTATGTTGTTATGTTGCTACATAGAGCTAACATAATTTTTTACTTATCGACGAGAATTGATAAAAAAAAACTGCATGTTAAAATACTTATTACAAAGTGAAATTTTTCACTATATTTTGTAAAAAAAAAAAAAAAAAATTTAAAAAATCATGAAAAACAAAATTTATGAACCAAAAACTTAGCTACAGCACAGCATCCAAGTATGATGAATTTTGATTTTAATTTTTAATATTATAGCCCCCTATTGCGTATAGGGTGGTTTCATTCATGTTAAAGTCGACGTTATAAGTGAGTACTAAATAACATGGGCCGGTATAGGAAAATGGCACATTTTGCCAGTTTAAAAATACTTCGCCATTTAATTGAAAGCATAGATGCTGTTATCAGGTTGAATTAGTACCTCAAGTATGTATGAAAAATAATAATGACCATAAAAAAAGGTAATTTTCCAAAGAAAATAGCCACAAACTAGGTTTGTCCTATGCTGAGCAATGTTATTCATTGCTCAAGAAGAGCATCAAAAAGCACTCAGAATGACGTCATGCGCACACACCATATAGAAGACTTTACATAACTTGTAATTCTAAGTTCTAGACCAGGGTTTCTCAACCGGTGCTCCGCGGAGCACTAGTGCTCCGCGAGATGGTTTCAGGTGCTCCCCAGAATTTAGGAAGAAGTAAAAAAGAGAGAGAGAGAGAGAGAGAGAGAGAGAGAGAGAGAGAGAGAGAGAGAGAAAAGAAAAAATATGTTCCTAATTTTTAAACAATACAGTACAAAACGTCTCAATTTTCATGAATATTGTGTTTCTGAATAATATCTATTAATTATGTATTATTAAAAATTTATTTAATTTTAGTTACATGAAACTAAGGACCATATTGTATTTTCTAAGCATAGCCTTAATTTTCCAAAATATAAATTCCAGTTAATTTTTCAATTTTTTGACAGATTCGTTTTGATTTTTTTTTAACAGGAGGCTGTATTTGTTACAGTTCTATTATTTCTCAAAATTACATTTAAAAGCGTAAAATAGTAGTGTAGAAATGTTCAAAAATACGCTTTTAAAAACAATTTATTTTATTATTTTTCAATTAAACATACAATTTCTGCTCTGAAGTTACAAATTTATTACTTAATTTTTTCCTTGGTTCCATTATATTTGTAAAATTTAAAGCTGTAATTTTAGATATAGGATTTTTAATGGGGTGAATGTTAATCTTCTTGAAATTATGTTCACTTAGATTCACTTAATTGCTTTAAAAACGGTCACGTGGTTGGAAAAAAAATCGCGCCTGCGGCGGGCTTTTTTGGGGGGCTACGCCCCTCAATCCCCACAGCAGTGCTCCGTGAGCACTCCTTACTTTTAAAAGTGCTCCGCAGCTCAAAAAGGTTGAGAAACCCTGTTCTAGACATACGTAAAAACTGGTCTACAATTTAAACTGGCTTATACTAACAGCAAAAAAAAAAAAAAAAAAAAAAAAAAAAAAAAAAAAAAAGTTGTCATAAAAATAAAATGTAATTGATACATCGCTTGCAACATAAAAAAGACTAAAGAATCGCGCAGATTAAAAAAATTGATCCTTACTATAAAATTCTAAATGATAAAACATTAAATATAAAAGAAGTATAGATTTATTATACTGCATATAAAAAATAAAAACCCTTTTTTCTCACTTGCCATTCTCTAATAATATAAATATAGACACAAATTTGAATAACAATATAAAAAATTAAACTGACGGCATATAAAATAATATTATGATAACGTACCGCAGTATAGATAGATTAGAATAAAATTTTAATACTTTTTCTCTATAAAGCTCTAATATTATCCATCGTTTTTTATTCACATAAGACTCCCTATAGAGAACTACTTTTTTATATTTAAAAGATTTAACATTCATGATAGCCAATCATCGAGTTGAGGATTCCAGCCACGTAATGTGAGATAACAGCCGGAGAAGTACGTTCGTAGGCAATTTAGTTAAATGTTAGAGGAAAAATTTTAGGCAAGGGGATACCTTGGTCTCTTTGTTCATGTTAGGTATATAGCTTTTGTGTGCGGGTATAAAGTGTGGGAGTTATTGATTAATTTAGGTTTTGTAACTTAGTTTTATGTAACTGTGATCTGAGAGAGAGAGAGAGAGAGAGAGAGAGAGAGAGAGAGAGAGAGAGAGAGAGAGAGAGAGAGAGAGAGAGAGAGAGAGAGAGAGAGAAATGAAAGGGAAAAAGAGAGAGATGATAGAGAGAGAGAGAGAAGAGAGATAGAGAGAGAGAGAGAGAGAGAGAATAGAAAAAAGAGAGAGACGAGACGAGAACAAGACTGAAAGAGAGACAGAGAAAACGAGAAAAGAAGAAGAGAGAATAGAAGAAAAACTGAAAGAGAAAGAGAGAGAAAACGAGTGAGAGAAAAACGAGAGAGAGAGAGAGAGAGAGAGGTAAGAAAACCGTAATATGCACCCCTATATAACTGCACTGTATAATATGCAATTTTCTATCTAATAAGAATACAAATTGAATTTACATATCAATTTTTTAGATCTATACACGGAAAAATAAAAGGAGAAAGTTCAAACTATAATGTTGTGTACGCCTTTGTTTATATAATACTGTATAATATATGCGTCTGTTCAAATTCAAATTAAAAAAAAAAAAAAAGTATTTCTAATCTCGTTAGAATCAATTGAGGATATCGGTTTAAAAAATTCGTAAAAATTTTCTATGGCTATGTCTATTATTTCTCATTTAAATTTCTACGAAATCGGAGGAGTAGTTTTCTCAAAAATCGCAAAAAACGTGTTTTCCCCCATAAGCGTAATGTTAAATTAGGGGACCCTTAGCTTTCCCCGCAGCACCCCGCGCGCTAAACCGATAACCTCCATTGCAATAAAAAAAATTTTCATCTGTTAAAGGTTATACACGGAATTGTGATCTTATTTGCAATTATATCTAAAACCATAATAATACTTATATTACTTATGTATGCAGATGCTTATGTATTACTTATGTATGCATGTGTGTTCTTATTGTTTGACGTCTACTGCTTTACTGATGGTAAATATAGTCACCTTGCAGTGGAGCTTAGTGCTGCAAACTAACTTTGCTGTACGCACACGACAATTAAAAATAAATTACGTAACAGAATGCTGCATTTTACACTTGCTATATTGTAGAGCACAAATGTTGTTATTTTGTAATAACATAAGTAATTATGCTAAACATCTTAACTGTTATGCTATGTATTATAATCACTGTACAATATATCATACATTATGTTGCTACATTGAACACTTGCTATATTGTAGAGCACAAATGTTGTTATTTTGTAATAACATAAGTAATTATGCTAAACATCTTAACTATTATGCTATGTATTATAATCACTGTACAATATAGCATAAATCGATGCTTCCACGTCAAAAGAGAGCATCTACAATTTTCAGTTTTGCCAGAAAATGACTATCTACACTTTCCGAGCAGCACTGTGACTGGACTAGCGGCCATAAGCTTAACATCGCAGATGCTCGGTGGAGGAAAGTGTAGATAGTCGTTTTGTCGCAAAACTGGAAAGTGTAGATGCTCGCTTTTGACGCAGGCATTGAAATTATGATACAGATCAGCACAAGCATTTAGGTTGCTGCATTGAGCCAGCATAATTATTACGTAGTTTGTCTATAATAATAATTAACGGTTTTTATTGGGCCAAATCAAGGCGTATTACCTCTAAATTTTACCCAACTGTTTAACAGTACAGTCAGTTACAATTTTTGTTAGTAAAAACATCAACATATTGCATGACAAATTATATTAATAATTTGTTTAATAAATTTTAATTAAAGTTGTTACTTTAATAACTAGAATTTTAAATTTAAGTTACCTTTCATTTAAATTTATATAGTTGAGAATATAATACACTTAAAATTTGTGTTAGTAGAAAGAAAAAGAATAAATAAATAATATTAATAATAATAGTTTCAGAAATATCATTTAAAAAAAAAGTCTGTCATATTTAAAACTGTTTTCTTTACGTGTAAGTGTAAAAATTGAAAATCTAAATAAATAATCTAACAATTATCTTTGAAAATAATAAATTAATAATTTTACTGTAAATACAAACAAAGAGAGGGGTAAATATAAAATTGGTTTATAATTTAGTGTAAGAGCGAAGTATTATGAATATCTAATCAACTGATAAGAGATACATAATTAATATTAACATGTAGTTTACCTGAGATTGTAGCCGCTAGGTATAGGAAACTCTATTCTATATCATGTCTGCATGCATGGGGTATGTGCGTTATGAATACTAATTAACAGAGAGAGAGAGAGAGAGTTTTTGCACCGAATTTCATGTTCTCCGCATAGATATACTCATTGCGGCGCAGACAAAATTAATGTAGGGTAAAATTGCTAACTTTTATTTTTATTACATACACTTAAAAAACAGTTTGCTAGTGATTAAATGAATATTTATAGATAATATGTAATGGTAGCAATTATGAGGCTTTTGTATATTTTTATTTTTAGTTTTTAGTTTTTCATGTCATTATTTTTTTCTTTCCTATATATCTTGACGCTTTATAATTATATAAATAAACTATATCCATACATGTAAATAAAATAAGTAAAACTGAGCAATATTTGCAAAATTTTGAGCAAAAGAATGCTTAAAATAACTTTAAAAATCGCGTAAATTCGGGGTCAAATTTTTGTCTTTTTATCTCAATTTGTTCGGTATTTTTCGATTTTTTGTTTAAAGGCATAGAAAACATGAAAAAACATGTTCTTTACTACAAATTGGGATCCACAAAACTGAGGATAATTTTTACCAGAATGTTAATGTGACCCCACAAGAGAGCGTAAAAAAATTGTAAAGTATGCAAATTGCGTGAATATTTCTGTTTATGACGTCAGAAACAGGCAAAAACTAGTATGAAAATGTTGTGCGGGTTGCATAAATCGAATTTTTCTTATCGCTGCTAAGGCGCTATAGTTGGGTTTTTAGACAAATTAATGTTATTTATGTAAGTCCCATCAAGTATTTTGTGATATAAATGCTTATGTTTTCATGTTGTCTATGCCTTTAATTATCTAATGTGCACTGTATTGTATACTGGGACTGAAAAGGCTAGCATAAATTTTGTTGTTATGAAAAAATATTGCTGAGAATTAGCTAGCATAAATATTATGTATTTATTTTCTTCTCAGAAACATTGGAGTTTTATATTTAAATAGACGTAATATGGAGGATGAGAAACTTAAGAAAGATAAAATTAAATTAAAATCGTGTTAAGAAAACGCGGTGTTATTATTTTTATACAAAGTTTGCGTGGAAATAAAAAAAAGTTTAAAAGTTTTTTTTTATTCTCTTTCTCGAGCGCTCGTCTTCAAAATTTCATACAAATTGCTCTGATGCAAAACTTTTTTTATTTTACATGAAAAACAAATGAAAAATATTAAAAAAAAAATGTAAAAATTTTAATTTTGTATGACACGAGCCCTAAATCAATATCTCTCCCTTGCGGCCAACTTTTAACATTCAATTAAATACCAAACATTTTTATTATTTTTAGCGATAAATTATTTTCAATTTTATTGCTATGAATTTTTTATTTTTTTTCGACATAAAAGTGTAATTTATGCTTGAAGTATACATAATAATAGTTTGCCCTGGCTAAATTGGTACTTCATCATCTCAAAGTGGAGGGGGAGGGATGCAGCATCCATGTATCAATTTGAAGATTCATGTTTCCACAAATATTATTTTTTTTTATTGATTTGTGTGTGCGTTGAAGTGGCTACTTTACACTTCTTTATAAATACCGATTGGAAATTGTAGCTGAGACGTATGGGAATGTGGAGAGGGAGAGAGAGAGAGAGAGAGAGAGAGAGAGAGAGAGAGAGAGAGAGAGAGAGAGAGAGAGAGAGAGAGAGAGAGAGAGAGAGAGAGAGAGAGAGAGAGAGAAAAGTGTGAGAGATAAAAATTGAAAGAGAGTTAGAGAGAAAAAGAGATAGAGACAGAAAGAGAAACAGAAATGAAAAGAAAGTGAGAGAAAAGGAGAGGCAGGGAGACAGAAAGAGAGACAGAGAAAAAAATACAAAAAGAGACAGAAAGGCTCTGTGAGAGAAAGAAGAGAGAGCAAGAAAACAGACAGAGAGTTGGTGAGACAGGGAGAGAAAAAGAGAGAGTGAGAGAGAGGCAGACAGAGAGAGAGTAAGAGACAGAGAGAGACAGACAGAGACACAGAGAGAGAGACAGACAGACAGACAGACAGACAGACAGACAGACAGACAGACAGACAGACAGACAGACAGACAGACAGACAGACAGACAGACAGACAGACAGACAGACAGACAGACAGACAGACAGACAGACAGACAGACAGACAGAGAAAGAGAGATAGAGAGATCTGGGAACAATGCTACATTCTCCTGTGACGTCCCGTCCCTCAAGACCAATGGTAAAAGCGATTACATTGATGTCGCCACTAGAGAATAGTAACTGACAAAATAAGTATTTTCTCTGCCGAAGTATGTTCCACACAATGTTACCTACCCACTGAACCTCCTCCAGCTCGACTC
Source organism: Ecdyonurus torrentis (assembly GCA_949318235.1). NCBI lineage: Eukaryota > Metazoa > Arthropoda > Insecta > Ephemeroptera > Heptageniidae > Ecdyonurus > Ecdyonurus torrentis. The sequence continues at coordinate 52,599,263 of OX439128.1, read as the reverse complement.
AAAGATATAGACATCACTTCACTTACAATAGCTGATGGTTTAATTTTAAAAAATGATCCAATTTTTGTGCCATCTCATCTTAGATATGAAAGTAAGAAAAAACTGTTTTTTTATGTTGTAATTTTCACTGCGGCTCCCTGATGCTATATGAAAGTTTTATATTTTCAATATAAACTTTAAGTATGGTTATATGTGACAAAAATATATTTCATTGAAAACAATTCATATCAAGTATGTACACTCAAAAAACACGTGTCTACTGACATTAAAGCCCTTGTCAACTTAATTTTTTATCATTTAGAATACTAGATTGATAATTACCATAAATTATTATCCATGAATTAGAAACCAGCACATTGATTTTGTATTTATTTTCGTTTATTTTCCATTTAATGGTTATTTCATGAATCTGACGTCACAATGTCCCAATGGGGCCGTGATAGAGGTAAAGAACTTGAGGGAGGGTCTTACATTTATCACGTGACCAGAGCGGTGACTGTGATTGGCGGTGGTACATTGTGACGTCAAATACATGAAATAACCGTCAAAATGAAAATAAATACAAAATCAACGTAATGGTGTCTAATTCATGGATAATAAGGTATGGTAACTATCAATCTAGTATTCTAAATGATAAAAAAAAGTAAGTTGACAAGGGCTTTAAGATACTGCAAATGTTTAATAACCTCGCATGCAGTTTTGTATGTTTTCATTATAGACTTTATTATATAGTAATATTATAGTCAGTAATATAGACACTACAGATTCGTTTTCTCAGTGTAGCGTGCTTTTTCTTTCAGTGTAATATATATAGAAGTGCAAATGTCAGTAATCCAAAGGTATATCTCCTATATGGTGCAGTTTACTGTATTGTATTCTGCACAGCGCTATACATAATATATTGCATTCCTGAAAGAAATCTTCATGTTATTGTATGGTATAAAAAAACAATACAAAGTTTTTATGAAAAAAAAAATCCAACTCTTTTATTTTATTTTTTTACTTGGTGCCAACTATTATATTTTTATTTTACGTCCAAAAAAATATACACACAAATACCTGTTTTGTTTTTTTACTAAAAATAAAAATCCAAACTGTATAATATAATAGTTATATAAAAAAATCAATAGATACTTTTCTTATAAAAGAAATATTATTTTCAATCAATACAAAACTGTAAAAAAAAGTTTTATGTTCAGTAAAAGTTTTACTTCACTTTTTTTTAGTCAATTTGGATGTCCGAACTTGGGAAAGCGAGTGTCCTCTGTCGCTAACAAGTTTTTTTTTTTTTTTTTTTTTTTTTTCAGTTTTGTTCGCATGGACTGTTATGTGATGTCGCTCTACTGAACACTCAGGAAACAGATATCTACTCACAACACACAAATTTTTAGCGAATGAAATACTATGATGTAAGTATGATGATATGATGAGTACAAAATATATATGGGTTCTCTGTAAACATTAAAGTATACTCTGTACCACATTTCACTAGTAGACAGTACCCATGTACTATTGGTAGTGAGTAAACATTAGAGTATACTCTGTACCACATTTCACTAGTAGACAGTACCCATGTACTATTGGTAGTGAGTAAACATTAGAGTATACTGTGTACCACATTTCACTAGTGGACAGTACTCATGTACTATTGGTAGTGAGTAAACATTAGAGTATACTCTCTACCACATTTCACTAGTAGACAGTACCCATGTACTATTGGTAGTGAGTAAACATTAGAGTATACTCTGTACCACATTTCACTAGTGGACAGTACTCATGTACTATTGGTAGTGAGTAAACATTAGAGTATACTCTGTACCACATTTCACTAGTAGACAGTACCCATGTACTATTGGTAGTGAGTAAACATTAGAGTATACTCTGTACCACATTTCACTAGTAGACAGTACCCATGTACTATTGGTAGTAAGTAAACATTAGAGTATACTCTGTACCACATTTCACTAGTAGACAGTACCCATGTACTATTGGTAGTGAGTAAACATTAGGGATACTCTGTACCACATTTCACTAGTAGACAGTACCCATGTACTATTGGTAGTAAGTAAACATTAGAGTATACTCTGTACCACATTTCACTAGTAGACAGTACCCATGTACTATTGGTAGTGAGTAAACATTAGAGTATACTCTGTACCACATTTCACTAGTAGACAGTACCCATGTACTATTGGTAGTGAGTAAACATTAGAGTATACTCTGTACCACATTTCACTAGTAGACAGTACCCATGTACTATTGGTAGTGAGTAAACATTAGGGATACTCTGTACCACATTTCACTAGTAGACAGTACCCATGTACTATTTTAGTTACTTTCTCTACAGTTTGAATTATGCCTAGAATGTCTAAAGACTATAAACTAATATAGTCTCTACTACTTTGTTTTCTTAGTGTACATGGAAGAGATGTAGCTGGACCAGGGATGCTGTCCTCACAATGTGATTGTCTTTGAGAAGAGAAGATAACTTGACAACAAAACTACACATGTTGCCCACCACAGAAACGATCTCAAATGTAACTTGGAATTTTATTGTAAATTTTTTTGTAACCAAATTATTTCACCGAACATAGTTCAAAAAAATTATTATTTTTCTTCATTTCCAATCTCCTTACAATCAGTTACAATACAAAATTACATCTGTTGAACGTTGTACCTGGAATTTGTCAACCTATGTTTGCTATAATTATATCTAAAACCATAATAATACTCTTATATTTTAACAATTTATGTACAGTAAATTTCACAATATATAATTTTATTTAGTTAATTGAGTTAAAATCAAAGAGAACCCCATGTATATTTTGTATACTCATCATACTTACAATATAGCCTCTACAAGATTGAATATTTAGTGGTAATGACAATACACTTGCGCACAAGCAAAAAATTGAAAATATTATCATTTACATATCACAAAACACTTGATGGGACTTACATAAATAGCATTAATGGGTCTCAAAAACCCAACTGTAGCTCCGTAGCAGTGATAAGAAATTTTCGATTTCTGCAAGCCGCACAACATTTTCATACTAGTTTTTGTCTGTTTCTGACGTCATGAACAGAAATATTCACACAAATTGCATACTTTACGGTTTTTTCACGCTCTCTTGTGGGGCCACATTTACATTTTGGTAAAAATTATCGTCAGTTTTGTAGATCCCATTTTGTGTTTAATCATTAAAAAGAACAGTTTATGTTTTCTATGCCTTTAACATTTTGTGGTGTTGTGAATAAAAATTAGTATTTTGAGTGTTCATCAAAATCGGGCAATAAAAAAAAAAAATCTTAGAAATAAAAATAAGAAAGTCAAAAATAATTATCTGCAAACTTGAACTCGTAACTTAAATACAGCATCGTAATAAAACAATTTCTTAACATTTAACATCATGGTGATTGGGTTTAAAACTAAAAGTTCACTCACTACTCCCTACACATTGAAACACGCACCTCTACTATAATATAGAAAGCAAGAAGTCATTTTTATATGCTGCACTTTTTTATTACTTCCGTTTTAAGTATAATAATCATTATATTATTTAAGTAAATGCACTGCACGAACACAAAATAAAACAAAATGCGGCACGCCCAATTGTTTAGTATGGACCACCCGCTAGTTCAGAGCTGAAGCAAAGAACTCAAATTAAAATAAACTGCGTGCTGAACAAGTTTCAATAAATAAAATATCGAAATATACAACAATATGTTTTCATGTACCGAGCGGTAATCAAAAACTTTCATGACAATAGAGTAAATGGCAACACTGTATGATCATTCTTTACTTTTATTTGAGCACTTTGTTTACACCAAAAAAAAGCAAATGAAGAGTTTTAGACTTTTTTTATATTAAATTTCTTGCATATATCAATATTTTTAAGATGTGCAGAGCTAACTATTTACCGCTGAAGAAATTACGTTTATACTAATGATTTTTCAACCAAGTTATTGGTTTGGACTAAAGAGTTACATTTGTAACTGAATAATTTCTTAAATTTATGTGCATAAGTATTGAAAGTTATTTATGACATTTTGGTACCATACAGACATTTACTTCTGTCAATCAATGTTATAGCTATCAGGATAGAGAGAGAGAGAGAACGTATAAATAATTTTCTGACCCATTTGTTTATCTTTTCATCCTATGTTAATAATATGTATATTTACTTGACTAATGATAAAAAAAAAAAAAAAAAAAAAAATGAAAGAAATTCAGAATGCATTAAAATTTTTATTTATCAGATTTACTACCTTATTCTTCCTTTTTTTTATCCATTCCGCAAATTGCTTTTGCGACAATATGACCTAAAAGAAAGTGGACGATGACAAAAATTTAACTAAATTGGAAGAAAATTGAAGGATAACTTATCTAAAAGGCAGTAAAATAGTAATAGTCGGACAGCTAAAAAAGCTATAAACATAGTCCTGCCTGCGGACAGTATTATTTTTTATATTTTACCATAATTATATCATTGGCTACAGTATATAATATGCTGTTAATCACCTTTATTATTGCACCGATTGAAAAAATAAAAAAATAATACTAAAAAAGACTTAAAAGCTAAAAACATAGCATAGTTTTATATTATGTGATATAAAAAGTGTGTTTTTAGTCTCTCTCTCTCTCTCTCTCTCTCTCTCTCTCTCTCTCTCTCTCTATAGTTTGGCAGTGAACGTATGCAAGCATGCACAGTCACGCACCGCGAGCTGGGATGATAAGCGTGACCAAAGTCAGTCACTCGCGTGCACGTGCACGGCACACAAAATAAATAAAGAAACATAAACATCAGATTACATGCATGATAACATCAATATGATGAATTTTTATTATACACGGATAAACATAAATACGTAATAATTATGCCAGCTCACTTTCAGCACAATTTGTTTAATACAGCATAATTTATGCTATACTCCATAACTACGTTACCTATATAGCATAAATATTATGTTGTGGTGCATACGGAAATAATAACTTATGTAATTTAAACTGCATTAATATCACTATATAGCATAAATGATGCTAAATAAGAATAATTAATTATGCTGTACAAACATAGTATTTATGCTTTCTCGTATATTTATTATAAAGTACAGCATAAGATTATGCCGTATCAAACAAATTATGCTGAAAATGAGCCAGCATAACTATTACGTTTTTTTTTCCGTGCATGATTATTTTTTATGCTGTTCTATTTAGCATTAATTTATGCTACAATAACGTAAATGCAGCATAAATTACATAATTTATTCATTCCGTGTGTATAGAGTTTAAATAATATATATTATACACGTGAAATAAAGACTGCAGAATAACTATATTGTACAGCAAAGCTACTTTGCAACACTAAGCTCCACCGCAAAGTCTCTATATATTTTAAATCGTATTAAAGCTGTAGACATCAAACAACAACAATATTATTATTTTGTGTAGCAGAATAACTATATTGTACAGCAAAGCTACTTTGCAACACTAAGCTCCACTGATAATTAAGTCTCTATATCGTATTAAAGTAGTAGACGCCAAACATAGCAACAATATTATGTTGTGCATGTGAATAAGTATGCAGTACAATTTATAATTATAATTTCCCATAATATAAATACTGTATATTATATTTTCTTGCAAAATAAAAATATAGTTTCTCTCTAGCTCTGCTGAGTGATTCTTTATGGTAAAATTTATTTTGAAATTATATATGCTTATAAAATGCATGCAAAATTAAGTAAAAAGGTGTTTTTGAAGAAAAATAGAAATTTTAGTTATTTTATTTAAGAAATGACTTTAATATATTTTTCACGCTGAGTAATTTTATTTTATTGGCAAAAGCTATACCTAATATTTAATTATCGATGTGTATGTGTCTTGAGAGAGAGAGAGAGAGAGAGAGAGAGAGAGATAGCATGACGATGCATATAAATCAATGAAAACATATCAAGTGTAAAATTAAATAATATCTTCATAATCCTATATTAATGTTTTGTTAATTACCGTGGATATTTTTAATCAAGGTAATAACAACAAACAAATTACTTTATTTATTAGATGTGGTCACAGGTAAATAAACACGAGAAAGTTTTAAGTTGTCGTAACATAGGAAGCCTTGTCTATATTACATTTCAATTATTGCAATAGTTGATCCCTACATGTGTGCGTGAGTGTGTGTGTGTGTGTGTGTGCGTTCATCTGTGTGTGTATGTGTGTGAATGTGGGTGTATGTGTATGTGTGTGTACTGAGTGTGTGTGTGTGTGTGTGTGTGAAGAGCGTAGAAATACACTTCGCCATCATACTGGAGCAATGAATAACATCTCTCACCTAGCATAGAGCACACGTCAATTTCACCTATTTTCGTTGGGAAATAGGGTGATTTTTTTTTAAAAAAAAAATCCTTTTTTTCCTAACTTATTTGAAAGCCTATAAATATAAACCTGTTAACAGATTCACAGGTCTCAAAAATATTACTTACATACGGTCAACTTTTTCCAATATTACGCTCGGACTAGTTGTGATTGGTCAATTTTGTTCACGTGACCGTCAATTGAGGCGCTGATTGGCTAAGCCGCTTATTTTGTATTTCGTGGTGGTCCAAATTGATTGAAAGTGTCCTTATTTTTTGTACACACCGTTGCGTAAATTTCATATTTTATTCGATATTTGTGCAAAAAGGTCGCACTCTCGTGCTACTTGCAGCTTGTCCAGTGTATAGTCACCTGTGTGTTGAGAGCTACTCAAAGACAACCAACATACTCAATACGATGAGCACAGTAATACTTACTAAGTCTGTATACAACTGCCAACAACTGCCAACAACTACCACAAGTACAACGACAATACGATCAAGTAACTTTCAATACTTGCTAATGATCCAACCGAAGCCAATTCACCAAAGGGGCTCACACACTCGTGCTCGCGACAAATATAGTCCATTACTCCGAGACTGAAGCTCCGTAACCAAGTCGACATCGATATTCGTGAAAATCCTATAAGCCAGAGGATCCTGCGCAGCTCATGGAACTGTCCTCCAATCTCTCTCTAGAACACCAGCATTTCGGTCCCCTACAGAACCTTATCGTCTAATGCATCACTCTAACGAATGATTCAAATTATTTTCACTCAAACGAAGACGTCATCTCGTCCTTTACTCACGACTCTCGTCATAAGCAAGAGTCATTAGCACCACAAACTTACTTATGTTTCAAATAGGAGACTTCACATAATCAATGGCAAGGGTCGTCAGGTCGGTCTCCGGCAAGGTTTACATTAATTTTATGTTGATATAGTCTGCGACACAGGGCTTATCATGGTAATTTTTTTAATTGCTTCCTCTAAAATTGCTAAAATATGTGAAATCGAATATCGTCATAGAGTATAAAGCACAACTGAAAAGGTATTTAGGATGTAAAATTTCCAAAGTTAAAAACACAAGGTGAAAATTGTGTTATAATACTTGCTTTCAGAATTTCGCTTCAAAAAGTTGGAATTTTCTGGTGGAATCCGAACCCTCAAATTTCAAGTTGTTCACTTTGCACACAATTTTCACCTTTTCTATTTAACTTTGGCTCGATAACGTCCTAAGTTCATTTTCAATTGTGCTTTTTACTCTGTGACGATATGTAATGTCACTTATTTTAGCAATTTTAGAGGAAGCAATTAAAAAAATCACCATAGTAAGCCCAGTATCAGACTATATCAACATAAAATTAATGTAAACCTTGCCGGAGACCGACCTGACGACCCTTGCCATTGATTATGTGAAGTATCCTATTTGAAACATAAGTAAGCTTGTGGTGCTAATGGCTCTTGCTTATGACGAGAGTCGTGAGTAAAGGACGAGATGACGTCTTCGTTTGAGTGAAAATAATTTGAATCATTCGTTAGAGTGGTGCATTAGACGAAAAGGTTCTGTAGGGGACCGCAATGCTGGTGTTCTAGATCGAGACTGGAGGACAGTTCTATGAGCTGCGCAGGATCTTCTGGCTTAGGATTTTCACGAATATCGATGTCGACTTGGTTACGGAGCTTCAGTCTCGGAGTAATGGACTATATTTGTCGCGAGCACGAGTGTGTGAACCCCTTTGGTGATTTGGCTTCGGTTGGATCATTAGCAAGTATTGAAAGTTACTTGATCGTATTGTCGTTGTACTTGTGGTAGTTGTTGGCAGTTGTATACAGACTTAGTAAGTATTACTGTGCTCATCATATTGAGTATGTTGGTTGTCTTTGAGTAGCTCTCAATAGACAGGTGACTATACACTGGACAAGCTGCAAGTAGCACGAGAGTGCGACCTTTTTGCAAAAATGTCGAATAAAATAACAAAATTACACAACGGTGTGTACAACTTTAATTATAGGGTTTGGATTCCAATACCAATAAAGAGAAAAAACAACTTTTGGAAGCTGAATTCTGAAAGCAAGGATTATAATTATATTTTAAGAAAGATACACTTTTTTCATTGAACCATTCTTTATTATTTCCAAAAAACTAAAAAAAAAAATAAAAAAATAAAATAAAAAATAAAATAAAAAATGCCGTTACAACCTGTAGTAAAATAATTGTATTACTCGTATTACCCTCAATAATTTTTTTATTTTAATACAATATTTATAAAATAATTTTATTATATTCCAATAAGATATTGAGCGTAACGTAATTTAATAACGTCACATGTCAATCATTTCCTTGTAGTGAGGTCAATCAAATTCTGTGTTGTCAATCATGCATTACCAATGAGACCTAACGAGGTACTGTTAACTTAATGCTTATATATATATATACCATAACAACTCTCTCTCTCTCTCTCTCTCTCTCTCTCTCTCTGTCTCTCTCACACACACACACACACACAGAAACAAAAGCCACAAAGTGTACAAAAACAAGCTGCGAGAAATATCTATAGTTTTTTAACTTGACGTTACCTGACTGACTGCTTTACTTTATACTTTGGTCAACCCACCGTCACTTTAACTCAGGTGTAATTGAATCTTGCACACAAACTTCTACTTGTCTCTCGTATCAATGTCTCTCTCTCTCTCTCTCTCTCTCTCTCTCTCTCTCTCTCTCTCTCTCGCTGATTGAATTGCACCCGGTTTTTTGTCGTGTTACCTCTGCGGTTTTAACATTGTGGGTGAGAGAGAGAGAGAGAGAGAGAGAGAGAGAGAGAGAGAGAGAGAGAGAGAGAGAGAGAGAGAAGATAATTTGAGCTGAGAGCATGACACGTAGCAGAGAGAGAGAGAGAGAGAGAGAGAGAGAGAGAGAGAGAGTAGAGTATTGAAGCAGATTGTGTAAAAAAAATAATGAGAATGGGTGACCACATCTTGAACGAGAAAGAACTACAAACGTATTACTTTTATATTTTATGTATTACAAATGATCACACATCAATTCAGTATTAATTATCTATATGCACTGGGATATTGAGATATACGAGAGAGAGAGAGAGAGAGAGAGAGAGAGAGAGAGAGAGAGAGAGAGAGAGAGAGAGAGAGAGAGAGAGAGAGAGAGAGAGAGAGAGAGAGAGAGAGAGAGAGAGAGAGAGAGAGAGAGAGAGAGAGAGAGAGAGAGAGAGAGATGCATGTTTCATAAGATTTACAAGTTATTGTAGATATTATTTTACATCAAGTTGTCAACGCTCCTTGGGAAAATTATTCATTAAAGAAATTCTCACGATATATATATATGTGTATATATATATATATATATATATATATATATATATATATATATATATATATATATACAGCAAAAATCATTATAAAATACTCGTTTTAAGGGGGTAGGTGACCGACTGATATCTCGCAAACTAAGACGGTTGCAAATAATAATAATAACACAAAGTAAGGAAGAAAGGTTACTTAAAAATTTAGTTATGTCAAACATGTGAAAACACGATCAAATATTTAAGTTATCACACTTTAAAGATAACATGTAAATGTGAAAATTTAAATTTGAGCGGGAAATTTTAGTCAAATTAGAAACTTTTTTACAATTAAAAATATCATTAAACTTTTTTTTTTGTATAAAAAAATATTTTTTAAATTTACTTCATTTTATTTGAAAATTTTAGTGTTTGTTTTAATGGAATTAAATAATGTACAAAAAATTACTGGGAAAATATAGTTCTTCTTTTAGCGATTTCCGGTCCAAGTCGGTCCCCCACCGCCTTAATCTGAAGCTGCTATGGGAATCGTCTCTCTCTCTCTCTCTCTCTCTCTCTCTCTCTCTGTCCCTTCCACTTTTCACTGACAAGCAAGTTGCTCGTCTTGCTTTGTTGTTTCAGAATTACGTACACGATGTTTCCAAATATATCTCCACTTCATCACGACACGTTTAATTATGTTTAATTGCCTTCGCTAAGGTATATATTGTCATTTTCGTCACGTTTCATAACACTATTACACTGACAAAGTTTTATACACGACAAATATGACGACAAACTGCATGTATATATAAATACTGTGCATTGCAACAGGTAAATATTAACCTGACCCAAGTATTGATATACTGTACAATGTCAGGTAATGCAGGTGAAATGTCAGGTAATGTAGGTGAGACACAACTGCATTGTGGTATGTTTTACCTGTATTATTGTAGTATGTTTTACCTGTATTACTGTATTAGTTCGTCCTGCAAGTTACACATAATTGAGCTAGATTTGATATTTTTCCTTTGTTAAAAACATCTGATCATGACGTCATTACCTGTTTACTACTTTATGGTTGATCACTGTTATTTCTTCGTTTAGAACTTTAGACCTGATAAAAATGAACGAAACTTCACACAAAAAAGTTCCATATTTTATGCTCAACATGCGACTCAATTTTATCGTCTCAAAAAACAAGATCCACCAATGAATGTGTCTTATTTTGTTGGTGAGCCAATCACTGTTAATGAGATTCACTATACTTTACAGAACAAACTTATTTGTATATGAGGTATGCTATGCTATGTATATCTACAACAATTACCCCGCCTCGTTCAGATTAATATTTTATTTTATTTTTGTATTTTTTTACTTTATTTCTGAACTAGATTTCCCGCAAATAATAACAATAACACAACAATAATAATGACATTGAGCAAGTAAAATTATGTGTTTTTTGGATGACAGTAATAATTATTATTAAAAAAAAAATTTTTTGCAGCAAAAAAAAAAAAAATTGCAAAGACGAAAAAATGGATAATGATCAAGATTTTGATCTACATAACTATAACTATAGGCAATTAGACTAAAAATATAAAAAATGATTTGAATCATTAAAAAATAATTTAAATTTAAACGTACATTATTATAGTATGTAATTAAAGTAATTAGATAATTTTACCAGCATTTATAAGTTGTTTTTTTTTTTTTTTTTTTTTTTTTTAATATGATAAGAAAATGCTCGCGAGACTTGAGTAGCAATTCACAGCTTGATTTTCACGGTATAATGCTCTTGTTTATTTGGTTCTACGTGATAAATCATACTTGTAGTCTGGCTGGCTGCCTGCCTGGCTGCCTGGCTGTACCTCCAGCAAGTGGAGCATGACACGATCGTCTTGTTTATTTATATTTATTTCTATACTACATGGCATTGTCATTGCAGACATAAATCAGCTATAAGACTTGGTAATGATGCATTGTGCCGCCTTTGCGGGGGTGTATAGCGCGCTAAATAAATTTCAAAATATTAACAATATAAAATATACGTGTCAACTACACTGAGAAAATTTTTAAAAAGATCTTGGCCTTTAAAAGATTACGTAGAACGTGACCGACTTGGACCGAATATCTTTTAAAGAAGAACTATATTTTCACAATAATTCTTTGTATATTATTTATTTCCAATAAAACAAACACTATAATTTTCAAATAAAATCGAGTAAATAAAAAAAAAAAAAATTGTTTCAAAAAAAGTTTTCATGATATTTTTAATTTAAAAATAGTTTCTATTTAGACTCAAATTTGCCACTAAAATTTGAATTTCTACATTTACATGCATGTAATCTTGAAAGTATAGTAACTTTTTGATCATGTTTTCACATGTTTGACATAACTTAACTTTTAAGTAACATTTCTTCTTTACTTTGTGTTAATATTATAATTAGTAACCGTCTATATAGTTTGTGAGATATCAGTCGGTCACCTACCCCTACCCCCTTAGAGTGTTTGAAGTGAAGATGAATTTAATTATACATTATATCTAACATTATAATATGTCAAACATTATTAATATATATTGTAACTGACTGTACTGTTAAACAGTTGGGTTAAATTGAGAGGCTGTTATGCTTGATTTCGCCCAATAAAAGCCGTTAATTATTATTATTATTATTTATTATTAAGATGTGTTCTTTTCCATCGCCGAAAAGAAGTATTATAATGCTATACCAATGAATACCAACGTTTTTCAACACAAGTAAAGCCCGTAGAGATATGTTTTTGCAGTGTACAGTATAATATAGGGTGTGTACGCATGACGTCATTCTGAGTGCTTTTCGATGCTCTTCTTGAGCAATGAATAACATTGCTCAGCATAGGACAAACCTAGTTTTTGTATATTTTCTTTGAAAATTAGTTATTTTTTGGTCATTGTTATTTTTCTTGCATACTTGAGGTACTAATTCAACCTGTTAACAGCATCAATGCTCTCAAAAATATTGCGAAGTATTTTTAAACTGTCAAAATGTGCCATTTTCCTATACTGTCCCATGTTATTTAGTACTCACTAATGACGTCGACTTTAACATGAATGAAACCACCTTATATTGATGAGAAAGAAGGGTTGGGTGACTTACATCGAAATATATTCCTCCAATGTCATTAAAGATTTCTTGTATAGATTGTATATTATGTTGTATTCCCTAGCTCTACAGTTTGTATAACATTTAAATCAAATCTCCATGGAGACGTATAATATAGTTGTATATAACAATCTGGCTTAATGATTTCAGTTCCTGCTGGCATGTATTGAAACTCAATGTATAAACAAATCAACTTAACTTAAACATTGAGTTATAACTTTGCACATTTCACATATTATGTATAAATTATATTAGAAAAACATGATATACAGTATACGGCAACAATAAGGACTTACTAACAATTTTGAATGTTACAAAAAATAAATAAATAAAAATAAAAACGCGTGATATTTATAATAATAATAAATTATTTTTGGTAGAGACTAAAAAAGGTACAAACCCACTTACATGGTCCTCTGTAGGAACGGCTGCAACGTAGTCGGAACAACACCGTTCCATTTGAATTAATCCATACGTTCCGGCACTCCCTACTTCTTGTACTATCTATGTAGCTCGACCGCAGCAGGCGATAGAGTACGGTACGGTGTGCGGCACATGACACTACGGCGGGTGCACGCACGATCGCCGCTGACAGAGCGCTGGCTCGCTCGTGCTAGTCGTGCTACGCCTGTCGTTCACCGGGTGCGTAGCGTTCGCATACCACACTCATGGTGCCACAACGGGCTCAGATAGTATAAATCAACTGGCTCATCGGAAATAAACAAGAAGGTCGGACGAACTTCCCCAATTTCCACGTAATACCAAATCAAATACAAATTTACCAAAATCAATTTCCGCGATTACATAGCACAGTTGTCAACAGAAAATCTTATCGAGCCTATCGTTGTGACGTAACAACGTCCCACCCGGCATAGCCCGGAGTTTCCGTACACTTTCACCCCGATAAGAGCGCGTCAAGGGCTGTAATCCTATCCCTACTGGGAGGGATTGCTCAGACACCTTTTGTATGACGGTTAGTACACTACTGATTTGCCTTTGCATTGCGTTAATTGCGTTTTGCGTGCGAGGTGCGAGAGCAGTGCGAGAGTGCACGCACAGCCAGATTTTACTTAAAAATGATCTGATTGGTTAATAGAAGTCACGTGACTTTAAATAAAATGATTTTGATTGGTTGTTAAAAACTAGAAGAAAACCGAGCAAAAGACGAAGGTCGTCTCTGGGTCGTCTAGCGCCGCACGTGCCAGGAAGCGAAGGGTTGGGGGAGAAAAATTGTGCCCGACTTTGTTGAATCCTGTACTACGCAATAATAACAATGATTTTATCTGTATACTTCAATGTACAATAAAATTAAAGTGAAAAGAAACCAATATTTTTATATACTAAATGAATTCCAAGCATAATGCATATTAAATTAAATAATTATATATGAATGAGAAGCCGTAATAATAATATGTTAATTACACAAAGCAAAATTATAACTATAATTTATTTGTACGATGTTTTTCTAAGATCAAACTACAATATTTAAAAGTAACAGACGTGGTACAGTCACCACTCTGACTTTATTTAAACAAAATATACTTGTCAGAGTATTTATGCTATTATTATCATTTTGGGCAAAATTATTGATATAATTTAATTAAATGTTATATGGCAGAGTGTATACAAACACGTACAAAATAAAAACTGCGTAATAATAATTATGCTATGGTCCAGACCCAGTTATTGGCAGCTAGGTCTCAATGGAGGTTATCGGTTTAGCGCGCGGGGTGATGCGGGGAAAGCTAAGGGTCCCTTAATTTAACATTATGCTTATGGGGGAAAACACGTTTTTTGCGATTTTTGAGAAAACTACTCCGATTTCGGAGAAATTTAAATGAGAAATACTAGACATACTTTTACGTGTTTTAAGCCATAGAAAATTTTTACGAATTTTTTAAACCGATAACCTCCAACATGTTAATAAAAACTTAAAAAACTTAATATCTCCTGAACCAATAGAGCTAGAGACTTGAAACTTGAAAATTTGGATACCCAGGGTATATGATTGGACTCAATAGTGACATCAAAAATACCATCAAGTCAATATTTATCAAGTGACAACTATTGGGACTCAACATTATACATTGAAATAACCAGTAAAAAGCCGTTAGCATGCAAACTACTGGGTCTCTACCATAACTCATTTTCAGCATAATGGAGGTTATCGGTTTAAAAAAATGCTTAAAAATGACTATGGCTTAAAACAAGTAAAAGTATGTCTAGTATTTCTCATTTAAATTTCTCCGAAATCGGTGGAGTAGTTTTCTCAAAAATCGCAAAAAACGTGTTTTTCCCCATAAGCGTAATGTTAAATTAGGGGACCCTTAGCTTTCCCCGCGTCCCCCCGCGCGCTAAACCGATAACCTCCATTTGTGTAAAACGTCATAACGACTAGCACAATATTATGTTGTACAGCATAATCATACATAATATTTTTTTAAATTTAGCATCATTTATGCTATAATGTCATATATTTACGCAGTGTAAGTTATATAATTTCCTACGATGTACAGCTGTGGCCAAAAGGTCCAGAACGATTTGCATATAGGCAACCCTCAAGCTCACTATGTTGTTTTTATCAGAAAACGCAGCGACCACCACTGCCACGTTCGGGAACTTTTGTCCAGAGCTGTTAATGTACTGTACGAAATTATATAATTTACGCTGTATATTATGATTAGAGCCCGGATTTTTTTTTTTTAATGGCGCCTGAAAAGGCACTTTATTTTGGAAAAAAAGGCAACAAAAAAGGCACTCTAAAAATGCAATATGGGATATAAAATGAGGTATGCAACAGTTTAAAATTTTTTTTATCATAATCTGAATGTTATCTTGACATTCTAATATAAATACAGCTATTTTGATGAAATTAATTCAAAATAAATATAAAGTACTTTGTTTTTATATAAATATTTAATTATTTTAAGAACTATTTAAATACATTTAGCAATAAAGATTTTTTTTATAATATGAATGTTATTTATTATATAAATAATTTTTTTTAAATTTTATTTTTTTAAATTTAAATTTATTTTAATAAATCAAAATTGGAAAATCCTTTTTATTTTATTATTTATTATTTTTTTGGCATTTTTAGTACAAATTTGTACAAACGTTTAAAAAAAGGCAATAAAGGCACTTTTTAGGAAAAAAGGCGTGAAAACCAAAAAAAAAAAAAAAAGGCACTTTTTTTTATTGGATTTTCCTGACCACCTTCTTATGATCGATGGAGATATGAAGTTTGAACAAAATAGACCCGGTGCATATTAAAGGCACTTTGCCTACGAATCCGGGCTCTAATTATGATGTATATTACGCTCGATGGTGACTATATATTTTACTATTTAAATTCAGCGCCTATTTTTCTTATAAAAATAACATCAGAAATTTAGCGCCCAGATCTTTGTGTATATATAATACAAACAATGTATTTGGGTCAGTGATTCTTATTCCAATATTAAATAGTAAAAAACTATGCTATAGATCATATTTACAATTATTATTGTCTGAAGTACAGACATATAAACATATAAAAAGCCCCGAGGTGAAATAAGTAGTATTTTATATCTCTAGTGTATTATACGATTGTGAAGTTCATTATATCATAGTAATAAAAAATTGGAAGTATATATCGCGTATTGTTATATATCGGAGTATTGTTGTATGGACTAGAGAAGAGGCGACACAATGAAAAATAACAATATGAATATAGATAGACTTGACATTACTGTATATGGAGATCGTTATACAATTAATATTACACTGTTCAAAAATAATAGTTGAAATCCTTGTATTAGTAACTAAGCAAGAATTAAACATTTAAAGCAGCTCAATTTTTCATTAATTTAAGGTAAGGCTTTTTTTTTTTTTTTTTTTTTTTTTTTGAAGAATTCATGCTGACTTAATAATATGCAAAATAATTATACAAGCTCATATTTATCTCAATTTGTTCGATTGCAACATAATCTATGATTTACTGCATAATAACTATGTTATATAGCATAAATATTATGTTGTACACAGGACCGCGATACTATAATATTTTACCATTTAATTCTAACGTGCGTTTTTCTTTTAAAAAAAAACCGAAAATTTTTAAATTAAAAAAACAATTTCCTTCCTATATACAACATAACATATATACGTTTATTTTATTAAGATTCTAATGCTTGTGACGTCATTTACAATTTTATCGTTGAATTATCAACGAATAGTGACGTCATAATCGTTAATTTTTACAAAACTTAAAACATAAATAAGAAAAGAATGAAAAAAATTTAGTGAATTTCTTTCAGTGTACCACAAAAGTTAAAGTCTATTATTATATTTAGGTTCATATTACGATTAGAAATTTAAATTTTAATCTTAACAATAGAACGACCTACGAACTCTCATCTTTTCATCCTTCATTAAAATTCATTTTTATATAAAGCAACTTGTCATTTAATAATTAGTATTTTCATACTGGAGTAGAATAACGTTGCTATAACGTTCGCCAAGAATATTTTATTTTGAAGGTAAGAATATCATATTTTCCAAAGGACCACTTGCAATAAAATATATTTAAAATAAATTCAAACAGTTTTAATAATTTCTTATAAAAAAGAATCGTTATAAATTAACGTTGAAGGTGACCGACTTGGACCGGAAATCGCTAAAAGGAGAACATCATTTATTTCTAGCAAAACAAACACTGTAATTGTCAAATAAAATCGAGGAAATTAAAAAAAAAAAAAAAAAATTGTTCCGAAAAAAGTTTTAATAATATTTTTAATTTAAAAAAGGTTCTAATTATACTAAAATTTGGTGAGACGCTGTAAAAGCTAAGGGTCCTCTAATTTAACATTACGTTTATGGAGATTTTTTTTTCTTCTCCGATTTTTGAGAAAACTACTCCACCGATTTTGTAGAAATTTAAATGAGAAATACTAGAAATACTTTTACGTGTTTTACGACTTAGAAAACTTTAAAGAATTTTTAAAAACCTATAGGGTCTATGCATTCATGTTAAAGTCGACGCCATGTTGGATAACTCAATAACATGGGTGACATAGGGAAAAAAATCATTTTGCCAGTTTAAAAACACTATGCAATATTTTTGAGAGCATTGATGTTGTAAATATGTTGAATTAGTATCTCAAGTATGTGAGAAAAATAGCGATAACAAAAAATTAAACGTTTTCCCAAAGAAAATTGGCTTAAATGAAGTTTGTCCTATGCTGAGCAATGTTATGCACTACTCCAGTATGGCCTCAAAGCGCAATAAATATGACGTCATCCGCATACACCCTATATAACCTCCATTAACAGTGATTAGAGATTTTTTTTTTTTTTTTTTTTTTTTACTGTTTTCACATAAAATATTTTCACTTTAAATGTTGTTATTTATAAAAACAAAAAGCAGTGTGTTGATGATGAAAACATGTACGTAATGTTTATAGTAAAGAAAAGTTATGTACCGTGTAGTAGCCGATACTTGGTGAAATGTGGACCACTAGGGACGAAGCTTATATATTATAAACAAAGAGAAAGGGTTATCTGCATTATTAACTGCAACTATGGGGAGTACACTCACAAAACTAATGTCTACTTACACCCGTAAGCATCTATAATACTAAATACTTTAACTGTACGTACACAGTACATAACATACACTGAAACATGAATTTCTATTGGTATATGGGAATAACATGTATTTAAAGTCATAGACCACATCAAACAACATGTTCTTTTAATGAATAAACACGAAATGGGATCTTCAAAACTATTGATAATTTTTACTAGTTGTGCGAAAATGTTGTAGATCACTGCTACGGAGCTACAGTTGGGTTTTGAGACAAACTAAAGTTATTTATGTAAGTCTCATCAAGTGTTTTGTGATATAAATGCTTATGTTTTTCTCTGGTCTATGGCTTTAAGTATAGTCAACTGAAATCTCCATCTGATTGCATTGAATGGCCATTAGCCAATAGAAATTCATTATTTAGTCCAATGAATGTAAAAAAATAACTATGTAATAACAATGGTATAGCTCATTTTTAGCATTACAGTTCTATATATACACACATACTTTACTACAAAATAACTATGTTATATAGCATAATAATTATTTTGTACAATTATGTTTGTTGTATATGATTATTATTAGTATTCTAATTTCACATCATTTATGGTATAGTGAAATAAATACAGCATAAATTACGTAATTTATGCTGCATGTCATTACAGCATAAATGATGCAAAATTATAAGAAGATAAATAATTTTACAGTACAATGTAACATAATATTTTTTTATAACATAATTATTATGCAATATAACATAAATTATGTTATATAGAACAAAATTATTACGTTGCTTTTTTTATATATATTATAAATCATTTTCAGTATAAATTTATGAATATTTAGAGACATGGTCTTTACCTAATAGCAGATTGTTTTTAAAGTGTAGATATAATACAAGATGAAATCACGATTACATGTTCTCTACACATGGGTCACACATCGCTGATTCTTCCCTCCCTCCTCCCCCTCAGTACATCAACAAAGGCACACTATACATAATACTCGGTACTTCACTATAATAATAACATGTATTAAGTATATAAATATGAGAGAGAGAGAGAGAGAGAGAGAGAGAGAGAGAGAGAGAGAGAGAGAGAGAGAGAGAGAGAGAGAGAGAGAGAGAGAGAGAGAGAGAGAGAGAGAGAGAGAGAGAGAGAGAGAGAGAGAGAGAGAGAGAACATGCTATATACGGCTCACTAGACCGCTAAATTGCTTATATATAGATAAAATAATGTTTAAATAATTTATAAATATTTACTATAGAGTTTATTAATATTACATTTTATTATGCATAATTACATAGGTATTAAAATTTAATTAGGAAATTAAAATTAGGTTATGTGGTACTGAGAAATAATAGTTTAGTCACTTTAAACATTGTATCTAAACATTCATGTGCATACATCAAACTATAATTAATAGAGAGAATCTGCTAAAACTCGATACTGTAGTTAAGGTGGAAATTTAGGTACTGTGGGATTTGACTAAAAAAAATTAAAAAAAAGAAAAATCTGAAATTTTGCACAGTGATACATTATAGGATATTGACTAATAAAGGAACAACTGTTTTGAGACTACTATATATAAGTGATTTTACTCACATCCGCTTCCGTTTCGATGCTCTGCGCATGCGTAGTAAGTAGAAACGGAAGTGGATGTGACCGAAATCACTTATAGTCAGCTTCAAAACAGTTGTTCCTTTATTAGTCAATAAGGTTTCTTCAAAAATGTAAAAACTTTAGGCGGTCACCATGCTAGATTTTAAATTATAATTTTTTGAAGTGTTAGTCCCATGTTAATTTCAATAATTATTTTCTCTCTTATCTGATGGTCATAGATTCTGAAACTTTTATTACAGGTATAAAGTTTGGACGTTTTCTTCTTATAGATTTAGAGATACAAGCCATCTGAATACAACCCTTATCTCTTTACCAGTGAATGTTTACTCACTACCATTAATACGTACATGGGTACTGTCTACTAGTGAAATGTCAAATGTGGTACACAGTATACTCTAATGTTTACAGAGAACCCATGTATATTTTGTATACTTATCAATCATACTTACATCGACACTATAGCCTCTACAAGATTGAATATTTAGTGACAATACACTCATGCACAAGCAAAGTATTTCATATAGCTACTTTCTTAACATTTGTGGCGTTGTAAGAAGAAAAAAAGAGGTTTCTATTTATTTATTTTTATGATTATTAAATTACTTTTTTTTTTTACTTCCAGTTATAGTTCGCTTTAATGATATTTTGCAGTTAGTCGAATATAGATATGTAAATTTGGTTGCATGGTTCTGATATCCTCTGATGCATAACTTGATATTTGAAACCTATATACGTGCTCTCTGTTTGGGAAAAGAAAAAAGCTTAAAGGTGACCAAATCAATCATATTTACTGAATTATATCTTAAGAAAGTTTTCAAATCAATTTTACATACTTAAAAACCTAATTCAAGCCATTAAAAACATCAGTGCACTCAAAAATATTAAACACTCGAAAAAATGGTGCATTAGTTACGAATCCTAACTTATTTAAGATAATCACTTTTAAGTTATTATGAGTATAGCTAAAATAATGTATTTTAGCAAGTTATCAAAAATAGCTATTTTAAGTTGTTTTAAGCTATTTTAAGTTAAATTAGCTAATGTTAATAATTTGCTAAAATGCATTATTTTAGCTACTCATAATAACTTAAAAAAAGTTATTATCTTAAATAAGTTACGATTCGTAACGAAAGTAATGCACCAATATTTAGAGTTAAGTATTTTTAAACTGTTAAAATGTGTCATATTTCCTATACCAGTCCATGTTATTTAGTGCTCACATATGGCGTCGACTTTTATATAAATGCAAACACCCTATATGAAACTGAGCACATTTTAATTAGAAATTTTATAACAAAAAACAAATTAAAAAATATGATTTGGTTATCGATTTCTAACAGTGCAAAGTCGTCACGGTGTAAATGTAAGAAATCATAAGATTTATTATTATTTAATGGTTTCGCAAGAGCAGGCGAGTGAACAGGCAGCCAGTTTAACTACTTAAGAGATACATAATCATATTTGAAAGTAAAAAACTTCTTGCAACGACGCTGCTGCTGCTGCTGATTGTAAATCTTATATATTATATACAGTGGGGTAGAAATCTCGTTCAAATAACGTAACTTTGGAATCAAATCTTACTTAATTAAAGCCCTTGTCAACTTACTTTTTTATCATTTAGAATACTATATTGATAATTATCATACCATATTGTCCATGAATTAGACACCTCCACGTTGATTTTGTATTTATTTTCATTTTGACGGTTATATTACTCATCTGACGTCGTGACGTCACAATGTACCGATGGGACCGTATAATAGGGGGCAAAGAACTTGAGGTAGGGGCTTAAATTTATCACGTGACCAAAGCGGTGACTGTGATTGACGGATAAGATGACACAGCCCCCCAACACGGCCCCATCGGTACATCGGTACCGTCAAAATGAAAATAATACAAAATCAACGTGGTGGTGTCTAAATAATGGATAATAAGAATAAGGTATGGTAATTATCAATTTAGTAAATGATAAAAAATTAAGTTGACAAGGGCTTTAAATATTTGCATATGCTGTGATTGCATTCATTTATATTAAATAGGGTGGTTGTATTATTATAAAAGTCGACGCCATTTGTGAGCACTAAATAACATGGGCAAGTATATGAAAATGACACATTTTGCCAGTTTAAAAATACTTATAGCAACATTTTTTGAGAGCATTGGTACCTTTAATAGCTTCATGTGAGAAAAATAATAATAACAGCAAATTTGCAAATTTGATGATTTCTCTATAATAAAATAGCTAAAAATGACGTTTGTCCTATGCTAAGCAATGATATTCATTGCTCCAATATGGCGCCAGAGCGTACCCCCTCACTCTATCATGCACTCACTCTATATAAGGCTAGCATGACAAAAAAGAGATTATAGAAAATTTTGAAAGCATAAAAAAAATATTTATGTAAATTATTTGAAAATTTCAAGCATATTAGAAAATTTTCCACATTTTTACATTTCTCGTATAAATATAAGATAATTTGTATCCTTATTAAATTTACAATTTATTACATGTTGCATGAAAGTACTAATTTTACAAAACTTTGTGTTAGTATTTATATTACACCGTTACTAAAGCAATTTAGTGCATAAATATTACATATTTATATATTTGTGTGGGCCGCCTATATTGGCTGGCGCGACAGTATAAGGTGGGTTGCACACAACAGTCCCTCGGGCGCCCTGTACCATGTGTGTGTGTTGGGCGGTCGTGGTCGAGAAATAATATTAAAACCATGTAAACGGAACGTACGCCTCTGTATGCGCAACAAAATTATACTGCGTTTCAAACAGAATAAAGTAATACTTTGTCTGTCTGTCTGTCTGTCTGTCTGTCTGTCTGTCTGTCTGTCTGTCTGTCTGTCTGTCTGTCTGTCTGTCTGTCTGTCTGTGGAATGAATAAATTACGTAATTTATGCTACATTTATATCATTATAGCATAAATGACACTAAATTGCAGGAAGAACATATATTTATGCTATAAGTACAATGTAGCATAATTTAAAATATATATAATTTTTTTTATTATAATAACAAAAGTAAACCAATTGTGCTGAAAATGAGTTATAGCATAATTATATGACGTATTTATCCAGTGCGTTATCCAGTCTAATCTTATAATATACATAATATCAAAATAAATACAAAACAACATAATTTATGCGGTATTTAATCATAATTTGCTTTTACAGTAAAACATAATATTATTTTGCAGTATAATTATTTATGCTATACTATAAAATAACATTTAAAATAGTAATAGCTTATAAGAGCAGCAGAAACTACGTTCTCTCTCTCTCTCTCTCTCTCTCTCTCTCTCTCTAACACATTTAAAGGCCGATCTCACCGTTACGCTAACACAAGATTAAGGAAACGACGACTTTTTATTTTATATATATTAATTAACATTTATAGATACTCATACAACCAACACACTTTTTATATAAAGTGAAAAAAAAAAAAGTAAGACCTTTAATTTTTACTACACAACGGAACTTTGAGTAAGAAAAAAAAAAGGTAAACA
Organism: Ecdyonurus torrentis; assembly: GCA_949318235.1. Classification (NCBI taxonomy): domain Eukaryota; kingdom Metazoa; phylum Arthropoda; class Insecta; order Ephemeroptera; family Heptageniidae; genus Ecdyonurus; species Ecdyonurus torrentis. Next base: position 52,575,754 of record OX439128.1, on the reverse strand, counting down.
GATCGTATCAAATGTAGTTAATTTCTCTCTCTCTCTCTCTTTTTCTCTCTACTTCTTAATCTACTTAATTAAGTGTTATATAATTAACTTTAAGTTTAAAAAGTAAAAAAATAAAATAAAAATAAATAAAGTTTTTATTATTTTTTTTATTGTGAGAAACTCCTATATATGGACAAGTATAAATATACCACAATTATATTCGTTGGTAAAAATCAAATAATCAATATCGGACTTAAAAGTTACGTAAATTGTTATTTAATTACAATATAAACTCGTTAATTTCTAATTTATATTAATCGATTTATGTCACTGTTTTTATTGTATATAATCCTTTTTATTTGAAAGCAATTGTAATAAAAAAGAGAGAAAGAGTTTTAAAAAAAGATAAATGTAACTAGTAATAGGTTATTATACGATTTTTTCCACAGATTATAAAGACAATAAAAAATATATATATAAAATGGTTTTTGCGTGTGGATTTTTTGTATTGTTAATTTCTAATTTATGCAACAATGGTAGCACGAGATTCAACAATGATACTAATCTCATCAGACCTACATTTTTTGTAATCCTTGTGGAGCAAAAACGATCTCGCACAGCAATTATATATAGAAATATTTTAGTTAGAAAAAACCCAATTGATGTGATGAATCACAACATACAAATTTTGAACGAAAATCATAGTAAATTATGTAATTTATGCTGTATTTATGTCACTATAGCATAAATGATACTAAATTAGAACAACATAAATAATTATGCTGTACAACATAATATTTATGCTATGTAACATAGTTATTATGCAGCATAGCATTATGTTGATGTTGTATCAGTGCTGGCAATGAACTATAGCATAATTTTTAAAGACATAGAACACCTTGAACAAAAAACATGTCTAATATCCTAACACACCTAAATATCAACGTTGATTTGGCCTAAGTCATTGATTTCTAATTTTTTCAATTTACGAAATGACATGCGGTTTTATGACGTCACAACTCGCTTGTCTTACGCAAGCGTGGACCATTTAGTTGTGACGTCATAAAACCGCATCTACTATTTTGTGACTGGAAAGTATATTAACAAATCAATGACTGGCCAAATTAATGTTGATATTTAGATATGTTAGGATATTAGACATGTTTTTTGTTTCAAGGTGTTCTATATACGCCTTTAAGTAATTTTTAGAGTATATAAATTATAGGATATATATATCTGCGGATGACGTCATATTTATTGCGCTTGGAGGCCATACTGGAGTAGTGCATAACATTGCTCAGCATAGGACAAACTTCATTTAAGCCAATTTTCTTTGGGAAATTGATTAATTTTTTGTTTTTGTTATTTTTCGCACATACTTGAGATACTAATTCAACATATTTACAGCATCAATGCTCTCAAAATTATTGCATGGTGTTTTTAAACTGGCAAAATGATTTTTTTCCTATGCCACCCATGCTATTCAGTTATCCAACATGGCGTTGACTTAACATTAATGCATAGGCCCTGTACTTTTCAAAGTCAAGGAAAAAAGGTAATAAATTGAAAATATATACGAAAAATGTGTGTGTGTGTGTGAGAGAGAGAGAGAGAGAGAGAGAGAGAGAGAGAGAGAGAGAGAGAGAGAGAGAGAGAGAGAGAGAGAGAGAGAGAAAGAGACAGAGAGAGAGAGAGAGAGAGAGAGAGAGAGAGAGAGAGAGAGAGAGAGAGAGAGAGAGAGAGAGAAATTTCGTAACATTTAAATCAACAAATTTATCGATAAAACTAAAATATTTTAAAAATCATGAATATTTTATAAATAATAATAATGAATTATTTTGACAGGAAAATAAATAAATTAATCAAAATTTAAATTTGGTATTGAAAAAAATAAGAAAATTGAAGGGTGTGGAATATCTTGATAGAAATAAATAAAAACTTGATGAAGATTTGAGATTATACTGTCAATAAATCAAATATATAAAATCCGCGCGCCTGATATTTTCCTATCTTACATGAATTATGCATGAATTGTGTGTGTATTTGTGTTGGTCGCGGGCGCCGCAGCCAAGCACGCACACGCACACACATCCCCGCCACGCGATCTAAACATTGTACGTAACTCGAGCCATGGTGCAAAGTCGAAGCTCGTGGGTCAAGGCTGCATAAAGACTCATCAGTGACCTTTATTGAAGAGAACAGCTGTGAGCTTTATAAAGTACCTAGAATTTCAAGTACTCTCACTTCACAACCACTTTTATTGTTCAGAGGTCACGATTATCGTCAAGTGAGATAGCTTTGACAAAATATGCAAAACCTATTTTATTTAATACCTAGCTAATGCTTATAAAAACGTGACACAAAGATTATAAAGTAAAGCTTTTTTTTTTTTCGTTATGATCTTTATATAGGTAGTACATAATTTTTGAAGATTTGGTAAAAATTAGCCCAGATGACTAAATTTACCCAACTTAAAGCCCTTGTCAACTTACTTTTTTATCATTTAGAATACTTGACTGATAATTACCATACCTTAATATCCATGAATTAGACACCAACACGTTGATTTTGTATTTATTTTTGTTTATTTTCGTTTTGACTGTTATATCACGTATCTGACGTCACAATGTACCGATGGGGTCGTGATAGGGGTAAAGAACTTGAGATAGGGGTTTAAATTTATCACGTGACCAGAGCGGTGACTGTGATTGGCGGTGGTACATTGTGACGTCAGATACGTGATATAACAGTCAAAAAGAATATAAATAAAAATAAGTACAAAATCAACGTGTTGGTGTCTAATTCATGGATAATAAGGTATGGTAATTATCAATATAGTATTCTAAATGATAAAAAAGTTAGTTGACAAGGGATTTATAGGCATAGAAAACATGAAAATATTTTCATTTACATCACAAAACACTTGATGGGACTTATATAAATAACGTTAGCGTGTCTCAAAACCCAACTGTAACCCCGTAGCAATGATCAGAAAATTTAGATTTATGCAACCCGCACAACATTTGCATACTAGTTTTTGCCTGTTAATGACATCATAAACAGGAATATTCACGCAAATTGCATACTTTACATTTGTTTTCAAGCTCTTTTGTGGGGCTACATTTACATTCTGGTAAAAAATATCATCAGTTTTGTAGATCCCATTTTGTGTTTAGAACATGTTGTTTCAATGTTTTCTATGCCTTTAAGGGTACCATATTTTACATTGTTTCTGTAACAATAAAATAAGATCCAGATAAACTATTTAAATTTGGTTTTAAATTTGAATTTTGAAATGTATTTGAACTGCATATTATTTACATTTGAATTTGAAGTTCATATTATTGGAATAATGAATAATAATGCAAAGAATGCAGTTTTCAAAAGTTTCAGTTCAAATACTTGGTATTTTCTAGTAACTTCAACCCTGTGACGTCACACTAACATCAAAATTACTGCCAAGGATAATTATGTAGTCAAGTATCAAAATAAAAAGTGTAATTAATTAATTTTAATTATTACTTTTTGCTGTACAGTAGCGCTCGCGGTAATTGTTTTAATCTTGACCCGGATTACATTACATGCATTTGAATCTAGCGTAGGCTAGCATAATAAATATAAACACCGATCAAAATATGTACCTAATATAATTATACTCTAGCTCAATACAGCAACATAATTTATAATTTTAAGTCCACATGTTCAGCATACTTATGTTATTACAAAATAGCAACATTTGTGCTCTACAATATAGCAAGTGTTTATTGCAACAAAATTTATATGATATATTTTTTTCACAAATAAATACCTATATATATACACGTAAAAAAGGAATTATAAAATTTATGCTGCATTTATGTCATTATAGCATAAATGGTGCTACATTTGAACAACATAAATATTTATGCAATAAAATATTTATGCCAAAAAGTAACATATTTATTATGAAGTTTAGCAAAAATGTATTCTATGTTTCTGAAAATGTGATAGCTGATAACATAATTATAAAGCAGATTATTTTCCAATCGGTGTAGAACGATAAATAAGTGAATAGATTCGTATTTAATCGTACACGGACACAAGTAAATACGCGTAATAATTATCCTAGCTCATTTTCAGCACAACTTTTTAGATACAACATATTTTATCATACATAAAAATTATAAATACATATATGTAACACTCCACTAAAACCAATAATTTGGTTAAAAAAATTTCAACAGTAACTTGTTAGTATAAACGCAATTTATTCAGCGGTAAACAGTTAGCTCTGCATATCTTAAAAAAACGTTGTGTATAACAAATTTATTATAAAAAAAGCTAAATATGAACTTTTTAGCTATCATTTCTTCATGTAAGCTATACTTTACAATTACCGTGTTAAGATAGCATAAATATGTACTTTGTATAGCATAAATATTTATGTTGTTCTACACGCAAAACAAATTAATATTAAAAATGTAATAGGTAGACTTATAAGCTAGAACACAGGTATTATCATACTACAATAATACCTAATGCAGGTGCAATATGCTACAATAAAGGTGTGACTCACTTAGATTAAGTGGTATTGTATTTTATAACTACCTGTTCCAAATTCAAGTGTACCTATTGCAAAATACAGGATTATGTACCTGCCATAGCTAGTATTTTTTTTCTGTGCATTTTATAATTTTTAATGATATAAAAACAACATAAATTACGTATCTTTCCGTGTAAATAAATAAATAAACAATTAAATATTTAAAAATAATAAATATACCATAATTAATAAACCAATAATAAATTCCATTCTATTATTTGATTACTAATGAGTTCTATATAATATGAATATTTAACCAGTTGTGATAATGTTTATTTGTTTAGGTATTAATTAATTATTACAACATTAATTAGCTGGAAGGCAAAACCAGGAGCTTTAGTAATAATAATAAATACCATCAATAAAATACCGTATTTATTTCATATCATTAATTATGATGGTTTAGATAAATTAAATGCAAACATAATTTTATTACTTAACTTTTATAATTAGTTTTCATATAAAACATAAAGATTTTAATTTTAAATCTTCTTAGCAGCTTTTAATTACATTTAAAGTTTGTAGCAACTTTTTATTTTTTAAAACATCTGCAAAATCTCTTTAATGTTTTTTTTTTTTTAAAGAAGTTTCTTGTTGTTTTGTGAAGTTATTGTGAGTTTTGTAGCAGGAATATAATTAGTAGAGTTTGTTCTCTCTCTCTCTCTCTCTCTCTCTCTCAGTAATAAAATTAAGCCAAAAATTATTTCGTGAGGTTTCGTCTCTTTTTTCATATAAAAATTTGGCTAAAATTTCTGTTTTATTTTCACACAGACAGCTTTAAAAAACCACGAGGTAGAAAATATATATAAAAAAATTATGCCATAAAAATACTTTATTAAAAAAAAAATTAAAAAAAAAAAAAAAAAAGCATAGAAAGAAAAATATGTTAGTAATGTTGCAGTATAAATATATGATAGCAAATTAAATTTGCGTAATTTATGCTTGATTTATGTCATTATAGCATATATTATGCTAAATTAGAACAACATAAATAATTATAGTGTTCAAAAACATATTTATGCTATATAACATAGTTATTATGCAGTATAGCATAGATTATGCTGTATTGAACAAATTTTGCAGTAAATGAGCTTGCAGAATTGTTACGTAATTAATTTTGTCCATGTATAAAATAGTATTAAAACAAACATGTGTAAGTTACCATTATGTACTTTATGCTGTATTCATATTACATATTTACAGCATAAATTTTGCTACTTTTGCATCATAAATAATTATTCTATGTTACGGAATTATTATTGAATATCTAAAAAAAATAAATAAAAAAAAAAAAAAAAAAAAATGATGGTACTGAAATATAGGATTACTGTGTTTTATTATTTGCCCGATCGTATGATATTTTTTTAAAAAGAAAGTTATACATGCATTCATTTTTTTTTCAGTGTTAGTTTTAATACAAGAAAAAATAATATTTATGGTAGCAGGTAAGAATACTGTAAATGACAACAGGTAAATATTAACCTGGCCCAGGTATTGATATACAATGTCACCTTATGCAGGTAAAATGTCATCTAATGTAGGTGAGACCCAGGTGTAGTATGTTTTACCTGTATTACTGTAGTATATAATACCTGGTCCGGGCTAATGTTTACCTGTTGTAATTTACAGGATAAGAATTTATGCATACAATGGCTTTAATATAAAGTAATTTTCACCGTGTAAGATTATCCACGTTAACTTACAACGTTAAATCTGTAAAGCACCAAATTAACATACATAATAATCATAATTAAGTCTAATTCGCAATAAATAATATTACAAAATTATGGAAATTTATCCCGTAATCCATAAATTAAATTTAGAACTTGTTGACATTGAAAATATAAACTATGCATGTGTAATATGTGTATGTATGTGTGTGTGTGTGCGTGCAATATCATATTTCTTTAATACCAAGTAACTACACTTGAAAAACAGATGTTTACTTACATAGACAAAATACGTCATAATTATGTTAGCTTACATACAGCATTACAGTACAACATAATTTATGCTATATTGCATAATAACTATAATGTTACATATCATAATTATTATGTTGTACAGCATAAATTAAGTAATTTATACTTTCTATGCAACACACAAAAAAAATGTTAAGAGAGTACAGATACGAAATACTTTGATTGTGCACGAGTATTTAATAATTATAAAATATTTATGTAAAAATGAATTTTTTAGCATAAATGCTGTAAATGGTGTAAATGTCACTAAATATTCAATCTTGTAGAGGCTTAATTATTTATTTTCTTACAATAAGTAATAGATATGCATTCATTTTTTTCCCGTGTTAGTTTGAATACAAGAAAATAATAGTATTTATGGTAGCAAATGACAAAAAATTAATTTAAAATATTAAATTAATGGTAAATATAATATTAGCATTATTACCATACATTTATTAAAATATTAAATTAAATACCAATCCTTAACATGGTCCAGGTATTGATATACTATACAAAGTCAGGTGAAATGTCAGGTAATCTAATGTTGATGTAATCACATATATGTAATTATGATGAAAATACAAAAGATACATGCGGGTACATGATCGCTAGTAGACAGTACCCATGTATTATTGGTATAAACAGTAACCATTACAGTATACCGTCAGTCAGATAATGAAAACCTCGGATTAGACATTGAAGTGTTTCTGAAGTTTGAATCGTCATAATTCAAAAATAAAAAGTCACAAAAAAATTGAAATTATTTTTGTCGTGCGGCTTATATATCTGACATTTTATTAATGTCATATTTTTATTTCAAACAGTTCGCTCATTATTCATCAATTAGTAAAAATAAAACACCCTGTTTTAGCACTCTGTTCAAAACAGTGAAATTAAAATTATTATTCCCTTGCAACAGTAAGCAATAAAAATTTCAAATTAATATCATAGAGTCAAGAAATGTTGCTTATTTTAATGTACAGTTGAATTTTTTTCGCAAGCGACCCCTTTGCCAAAATTTGCAAAAAAAACGGTTCTCGCGCATGCATGTGTGGTGAGTACTAGTTTGTATTTGCAGTGTATATATACATATAAAATTACTAAGAAAGAAAAAAAACGATAAAAATTATAGTAAACCAACAAACTAGATACTTTAATTAATGTTAAATCACCAATTAACAACTTGTTTTTACTTTAAATGGCATTTAATTAAATTTTTAAATAAAAATTTAATGCAATTTTTTTTATTTAAAATTTTAAACTATAATAATCTCATATACGTATAGTATGTCCTAATAAATATATATATATATATATATATATATATATATATATATATATATATATATATATATATATATATATATATTACAAGTTTAAGAAAAGAAGTTGGCCTTGAGTTAATATGTATGCATGTTACTTTAAATCATTGACATTAATTGACGATAGATACATGATATGCAAATCACTGTACTTTTATTAAGTAATCATATTATTTATTAAAAATTAGTGTTTTCTATTGACCTGGCTAACATTTAAGTTTTCACGTAATTGTACAATAAAAAGAAGTGACGTCATGTTCATGCACGTATAACTGTACTTATGTATTGTTGAATAAACATCACTTTCTCTATATATGCAATAATGTTTTACAACAATAGCTGGATAAGTGAAGGGGATGAGGAGCTATACAGTATCAGCTGTGCAAAATAATGTTGTGCTTTAGTCACGCGCAAAAAATATAATAATAATAATAGTTCTTTATTGGGTTTAAATTGTGAGTGGTACATATTATGTATCAAAAAAAAAATATATATACAAAAATAACAAGTAAGTAACCCAACGGGTGATGAGAAAAAGGAAAAATGCCTATACACTATAAGTGATCTCACACCTTTATCAGAAAAACTGCTTCGTCAATAAATAACATAAAGAAAACTTATATTAACAATTTTGTTATATGATCAATTTTTAATATCTCAGAAAACAAATGATCATTTTAGTCACTTAGAAAATAATGTGTACTCTCCATGGAGGAATATAATAGGGTGTATGTATTCATATAAGTCGACGCCATGTTGGATCACTAAATAATATAGGCCAGTACGTAAAAATGACACACATTTTGGCTGTTTAAAATTATATAATTATAGCAATATTTTTAAAAGCACCAATTAATTTACTTTTAAATTTTTTTTTTTTTAGTTAGGTTTTTATTTTTAAGTATGTGAGAAAAAAAACTAATTTACTGAAGAAAATAGCCAAAATATCACATTTGTGCTATGCTGTGAAAAGTTATTTATTACTCCAGTATGGTGTTGAAGCACATTTAGTATAAAGTCATGCGGACACACCATTTAAAGTTTAAAGAGTATAATATTCATATTTACTTTGGGAAAACATGTATTTTTTTTTCTCGCGTACTTGAAAATCTAATTTAAATTATATTAACAGCATCAATGCTCTCAAAAATATTACTTTATAAGTAAACTATTATTATATATATAATATAATTATAATATAATTATATATAATTATAAAGAACTATTATTATTATTATAAGTATTTTTAAACTGCGGGCAAAATGTGTCATTTTCCCTTATACCATGTTATATAGTGCTCACGCGGTATGGCGTCGAATTTTAAATTTTAGACCAAAAAAAAAAATTTTTTTTTTTTCGAAATAACATAATTATGCTGAACATCTTAACTATTATGCTATGTATTAAATACACCATTATACAATATAGCATAAATTATGTTGTTATGCACATAATAAATATTGCTGCTTTGAGCTACACAGACAATAATAAATACGTAATAATTATGCTAGCTCAAATCAGCATCATAATTTATGCTATATTATTGTACAGTGATTATACAGATACTACATAACATAATAGTTCAGATGTTCAGCATAATTACTTATGATATTACAAAATAACAACATTTGTGTTCTACAATAAGTTCAATGCAGCGTAAATTACGTAATTTATTTTACATGTAGCGTAATTATATACGTATTTTAGTCCTAAAATTATAATACTTACAAAATTATTCCGTCCATATTACCAACATAATGCAGAGCACCCGCATACACCCCCCCCCCCCCCCACCCGCCGCTCCTCTGATAGTTCAAAGTGTCACTGAATGAGTATAGTATATTTCTCTTATTATATATTTATTATCAACTTTTGCTTATCTTTGTGCATGCTCAAATTTTGTTGTCGCAACTTTTTATGTTTTCATACAGCACGCCCAATTTAACATCACGTTTCCTGTTTGCTTGCCACTGGTGCAGTGATATTATTTGTTATTGTTGTTTGCTTGTCATTGTGCTCTGATATTTTGGCAAAATCAACTTTGTTTGTTGTTGTTTACCTGAACTGTTGTTTTTTTGAAAAGTCAAAATACAATCAGGCAAAAATAAATACGTAATATTTATGCTAGCTCATTTTCAACACAATATGTACAATGCAGCATAATTTATGCTATATTTCATAAAAACTGTCTAACATAGTATATAGCATAAATATGATGTTGTACAGCATAATTATTTATGTATTTCTAATTAAGCATTATTTATGCTACAATGACATAAATACAGCATAAATTACGTTATTTATTATTTCCGTGCAAGGATAACATAATTATGCTAGCTCATTTTTAGCACAACTTGTTCAATACTACATAATTTATGCTATACTGCAAAATTGCTATGTTATATGGAATGTTGTATTTCATAATTATTTTGCTCTAATTTAGTAATATTTATGCTATAAATGCAGAAAAAAAATTTATTCTTTCCTTATAATGCGGGGAAAAAAACAGCTTAAAAAAACATGCTATTCACTATCTTGAATAATAATTATTCTGTATAGCATAACAACAATATTATATTATAGTAAATTTATTTCTGCATAAACAGCAACATTTATGCTACACGTAAACTTATGTAATTTATGCTGTATTGAACACTTGCTATATTGTAGAGCACAAATGTTGTTATTTTGTAATATAACATAAGTATTTATGCTGATTGCTGTGTAATATGCTATGTAGTATAATCACTGTACAATATTGCATTATTTATGATGTTATGTTGCTACATTGAGGTATATATGTAGCATAATTATTACGTGTTTATGTTTGTACATGCATATTCTGACTTTTCATAAGTTCCCGAGGTGTTTATCGCATGGCTTTATATATATTTGGTAGTATTAGATCAATACACTATCATCAAATTTCAATAAATTAAATATTCAGAATATTAATTAGCAACATGAAAGGTTTAATGCAAAGGTTAAAAAAATAAAGTCAGACTTTTATATCAACTTTGCATAATGAGATTTTAAATTCACCTCTGCTAAAAAAAAAAAAAAAAAAAAAAAAAAAAGACTTTAAGACATTTGATTGTCTTTTTAATATATTTAAATCTCTACCACGCTTTTCACACTTCCTTTTTGTCGCAGTTTTTCGTGTTAAATAAATCATTTATTGCAGTAAGAAAAAAGTTAATAAAACATAAAAGTTCATAATAAATAAACGCAAAATAAAAACGTTTTTTTTTTTTTTTTAATGAAGTTCATTCTTGTTATAGAATTTTTTTTCTTCCATTTTTACGTAAAATAAAACAGAGTTAAATTAATTAAAACGTATATAGTGTAAATTAGCTCTAAATGTGATATAGAATAAAAAAACACACAAAAGTTCACTTCTAAAGTATTAAAAAAAAAAATAGTATTATTATATGCTATCAACTTAATTGGAGAGAGGGTTTAAAATTAAATTTTAACGTTTTATATAAAAAGCTGTGGTATTATTATTTTTAGAGGTATAATATACAAATTTAAAGTATGTTTAATAATAATAATAAATGAAAACTCACCAAAGTTTGGTGGGGTGGTACAGAGAAGGGTGGGTTGCGCAGAATCAGAGTGGATGAACTGACGCTGGCGCTATAGGGTTCAATTACATGCGCACATTCACTATGTTCACTAAAACTTTGATTATTACGAGAAATATTCTGCACTACAAAATGTTTATTATTATTGTAGTGTAGCACTACCTCACCTCACCGCTGTGTAAAACAGGACTAACTCCAGCGAGAGAAAGAGTGAGTGAGTGAGAGATTGAGGGGCCCCTTACTTTACTATAGTGTGTATTATAGTAACTGCCACGCCCCCTCCCACATGGTGGCGTTGTCCGAGAGAGAGAGAGAGAGAGAGAGAGAGAGAGAGAGAGAGAGAGAGAGAGAGAGAGAGAGAGAGAGAGAAACAATAATAAGGAAATAACGAAGGATGGGATAGGGCGTGAAATATTTAAAAACTTTGCATAACAATTACATATTAATATATAAACCCTGTGACATATTAATAATGCAGGACGACGAAATTAAAATGCAGCAAACTGAAAAATTATATACACCCAACTATATAACCTGCATATACAGGAAATTTAAATGTCCACAATTATAATTATGCACGGACGAAATGAAATACGTAATAATAAGGCTATTCAAATTTTAACAATAAGATATATATATATATATATATATATATATATATATATATATATAAAATTTATGCATAAAAACATAATAACTGTGTTATATAGCATAAATATTATATTTAACAGCATAATTATTTACTATGTTCCAATTTAGCAATATTTATTCCTTAATGACATAAATGCAGCATAAATTACGTTATTTATTCCTTCCGTGTTAGTTAATTTAATGTTATTGAATAATTCACAGACAAAAATAAATAATAATTATGCTAGCTTACTTTCAGCATAATTTTTTCAATACAACATAATTTATGCTATAATACATAATTATGAATTTTCTATAAAGCATAAATTATTTTATTGTTCTAATTTAAAGTTATTTATGCTACAATGACATAAATATAGCATAAATTACGTAATTTATACTTTTCGTGTTTATTTTGATTTATTCGTCTATTTTTTTGGTTATTTTTTGCTATTTTTATTTATTTACTTACAATGTAACATTAATATACTGTGTATAATATTCATAAACTAAAAAAAAAAAAAAAAAAAAAAAAAAATTAATTCCAACTCCAGGAGCATAAAATGTTATGATGTGCTAAAATTGATGTATCATAATAATCACGTTATTTTTATCCATATTTCGTATTGACAAGTCAAGATATAAAAATGACGTCACGGTGATTAACTTGTCAGTTTAAACACATGATAATTAAATACTTAAAACTAAGTTGGTAATAAAAATTATATAAGTTAGTAATATATACATTCACTTTGCAGATAAAAATAAAGTTGGTACGCCAATAAATTGCTAAAGTTTGAAAGTAGTAGTTAAAAAGAAATAATTGCATGTATATCAAATCATTATAGAGAATTGATTGCATATACACACACTCTCTATGTTGTTATAGTTAAGTTATTATTATAGCTTCCAATGTTAATAAATTTCAAACTTAGATAACATTTGGTTATATATTAATAGCATGATAAGGAAAACTGATAGCAATGCACCTTTTTTGCTACACCGAAAAATTAATTATATATTTAATCCATATAATATACGTTTTTTCTTTGTAAAATCAGAATTTTATTTTCTAACTTAAAAGTTTTTCATCGTATAGGGTGTATGCGGATGACGTCATATTTATTGCGCTTGGAGGCCATACTGGAGTAGTACATAACATTGCTCAGCATAAGACAAACTTCATTTAAGCCAATTTTCTTTGGGAAATCGGTTAATTTTGAGATATTTGTTATTTTTCTCACATACAGTACTTGAGATACTAATTCAAAATATTTACAGCATCAATACTCTCAAAAATATTGCATAGTGTTTTTAAACTGGCAAAATGATTTTTTGTCCTATGCCACCCATGTTATTGAGTTATCCAACATGGCGTCGACTTTAACATGAATGCATAGACCCTATATACATACTGCAGAAGAAAGGTTTCACTTCATCAAACCACATACATAAAAATGAGTATAAGTAAAAAATATGGTTGCTCGTTTTACATAACATAATAATATGTAGCTTTCAACTAAATTTATTTACTTTTACCTTTTACCCCAGTTTATGAGGCTACAGAAGGGTTAAGGAACATACGTGTAAGTACTGTACAGTATGATGATGGTCGAAGCTCATTAATTTTACTTTTTTTTTTTTTTTTTTTTTTTTTTTCAGTTACTAAGGCCATGATGAATAAACGAAACTTAAAACATAATATTCCACGCTCAACATGCAACTCACTTTAATCGGCTCAAAAAACAAGGTCAACCAATGAATGCAGTTACAATTTTTTTTGAGCAGCCAATCATTTTTAATAAGCCTCACTATACTTTACAAAACGAATCTTATAAAAAAAAAAAAAAAAATCCAAATTTCATCCCTAATAATAAATGCAAAAACACCCAAAGTTTGGAAAAACTGAAATAAATAAGAATAGCAATAAAATAGAATTGAATAGAATAGAAGGAAAACATAAAAATTCTTCGCGATGGTAGCAGCGACATTGCAGAGCGAAAATCTTTATTTCTCATGCATCGTCTTTGATCACTACAGTCATCAATAACTTATAGATTATAGATTTTACTTTACATCGCAGTTTGCCTCTCCTAGCTCTAGCAATCGATTGTGCATGTGTATTTTACTAATGATTAATAGCAGCAGTCACGTGTTAGCCCCAGCTACTTCTGTAACTTAAATATATCGTCGCCCCAGAATAGTATTGTGAAATAAGCCACAATGTTAGAACTGAGAAAATCGACTTCAAAGTCAAAATTTTGATAACGTCTAATGTATTTATTTTAGAGTAAAATTTTTTTAGGGGCACCTAAAGTTTGTCATTTCTGACTCTGTCCCAAAAACTGAAAGCAAAATAATAATCCCTTTACGCCCAAAGTGGGGGTTGAAATATGCACTTACAACAAAAAATCACTGAAAGTTTACAAGTTTCTAGAATAGTATTGTGAAATGTGCCAATTAATTCAAATATTTGTATTTCAATGCATATAACCATATGAACTTTTTCAAGGACCTAACTTATGACTGTTTTTCGCAAATTCAGAATTCCTGTACCACCCCCTTTTGCCCCACCCCCTTTCTCCCAAAACAAATTTCCTTTGGAAAAAATAAAAAATAACGTCTCAGGAGATATTGTTTTTTGAACTCTTCAATGCATGGGAAGAATTTCTAGATAGGTGAAAAAATGATGATTTTTCCCGCCAAAAAATTTTTTTTTCGAAGTTTTTGAAAAAAGTTTGAAAATTTTTTGAAAATTTTTGGGAAATTTTTTTTTGCTAAAATTCATCCCATGCATAGGGGAGTTCAAAAAACATGTCCTCTAGTGAAGTGATTTTGGGATAAATTATGAACTGAAAAAAAAATTGGCACCTTAAATTAACTAACATTAAGTTAAAATTAAATTAGATGGAGTCAACTTTTTTCAATTTTTTTTTCAGAAATATATAAAGAACATGTGCAAAAGTATTTTGGCACGCCTAACTCAATTTTTTTAAAAATGTCACATATCACAATACTATTCTGGGGCGACGATATAACAAATCAATAATGTATTGATTTTTATTTATTTGTAATATTTGTAAACATCGTGACAGGTTTAACATATTGAAGAAAAATTGTAACTTTTAAATTTTGTTACCAAATATTAAAAATTTTTAAAAGCATAGAACACCTTGAACAAAAAAGTTGTGTAATGTCCCAACAAACCTGAAAATCAACGTTGATTTGGCCGAAGTCATTGATTTCTAATTTATTTTCTATTCAAAAAATGCCACTGGCGGTCACTGACGTCACTGAATTATGTTTTCAAGTATGCGAGAAAAATAATAATGACAATTTTTTTCCCCAAAGAAAATATTGAAAACCAACGTTTGTCCTATGCTGAGCAATGTTATTTGTTGCTCAATCATGGCATCAAAAAGCATTTATTATGACGTCATACGCACACACCTTATAGTGATAGGGTACTTAACATAATAGTTAAGATGTTCAGTATAATTATGATATTACAAAATAACATTATTTGTGCTCTATTATATGTACTGTACAATATATCAGATATAAGGTAGAAGAAAGCAAACTTGGGTTCATTTTATTTCATATTCCAAAAGAGAACACTGTTTTGAATCGATACATATGCGAGTTTATCATTTTTGAGTTCATTAAGTATTTTTAATTAATTTTTGAAAATAAAAAAATGACGCTACGTTTTGCAACTTATACATGTGGGCATATAGGAAAAGTTGCAGCCTGTGACGTCATTTTGCAACTTTCAAAAATTAATTTAAAATACTTAATGAACTAAAAAATAAGAACTTCACGTATGTATCAGCTCAGAACATTTTCAATTAATTGTGATTTTTTTTTTTTTTTTTTTTTTTTTTTTTTGCTACGTAATTTATTTTTTACGTGTAAATTTTCTTATAAAGAATATTTATCACACAACAGTTGAAGTATTTTATATTGGAAAAAAGTTTCCGCAGAATTTCTTGTATTTCCATTTTATAAAAACTTTCAACCCTTTTGTTTGGCCACATTTCTCTTTCTAGCTTGCTTGCTTGCAGCTTCTCGTCTCGTCTCTTCTCGGGTCTTTTCTTATTCATAAATGCGTGATGAAATGTAGAACTTTCTCTCTCTCTCTCTCTCTCTCTCTCTCTCTCTCTCTCTCTCTCTGTTTGTGAAACGTATATAATGGTGAAAAAAAAAAAGAGAACTTTTTGCGTTTTTCTTTATTCGAAATCCTCCTGAGAGTTTCTCGTTTCACATTATTCTTTTTCTTTTGAAAATAAAGCACTTTTTTCTTTAAAGATAATTTTTAGTCTTTTTTAGTCTGCGGACGAAGCGATTAGTGAGTTCATTTGTGGTAGTGCTGGAAAAGAGAGGGGGAGGGGGGAATTTTGCCATATTTTAATGAGTTTTTTCTTTTTTCTTTACACATTTGTGTTCATGAAATTAGATTTTTAAAACTCTCTTTGAGAAAATTGAGACGTAGAAAGAGAGAGAGAGAGAGAGAGAGAGAGAGAGGCATAGAAAACGATACAGAAACACAGATAGACATTATAAAGTAAAGACAAAATAATAATTTTAATTCTTTCTGTCCGTACTCATAGTATTCCCAATATAAAATGTAAGATATAAAAATATATCCAATCAGTCAGTCCATATGTTTATCAGTCCGTCCGTCAGTAAGTGGTCGCGACCTCCTATGTAGCATGTGTCAGAAACATAAAACATCTCCACACATCTCCACATTCAATACACAATATATACATATATGTACATATATATGTATATCAAGCCGATGACAAGCTAATACATGTAAACAACATACATGCTGTGTTTATATATAGGAATAGTTTCCGCCACGTCATGCTCCTAATAAATCACGGCTATAGATATCGAGAGGGATGTAAGTTTAAGTAAATAAAGAGAAAATAAATTGTATAAAACTTCACGATAGTTGAAATATGGCAGTCGGATGTCGTTAGTACTACATGAATCTTACATTGCATTAGAGAGAACCTTAAAGGGCTCCCAACAATTAATCAAAAACGTAAATTTCATGAGAGGGTACCATCATTCATACACATATTATATCCTTCAACTCTTCTGTAGCCTCACACACTGGAGTTGAAAAACTGTAAAGTAGACAACTTTACGACTTCATGACGTCAACAATTCCGGGTCTACAATAGAAACTGTAATAATAATAATAACTTTATTAAGGCGTTGTGAGGGCATGACAGCCTGTAGCGCAGGTTGCCTACTTTGCAAGGTTTCTTCTCAGTTTGCGAGAGTTCTGAAGGGTTAAGGCACAAAATATGTGAATTTATAATAATCCTATCTCATGATTTAGGAGAGGAAATTTGTTTTTGAGGCCAGGGGCTCTTCAACAAAGAAGCGATAACTTCATGTTTGGGCCGCTGAAAGTACCCTCGCCCTCTCTATGTGGAGGCTGTGATAACTTATAAATAAAAATAATAATAATTAAAAAATAGAACTTAAGTCGGCAAAGTATATATAGGAGTACCTTGATATACTCAATAGATAATTTGAAATTGCAACTAAAAAACCTAACACTTAAAGCCATAAACCACATAAAACATCATGTGCTTTTTAATGAATAAACACGAAATGGAAGCTTCAAAACTGATGACAATATTTACCAGAATGTTAATGTAGCCTCACGAGAGAGCGTGAAAAAACTGTAAAGTATACAATTTGCGTGAAAATTCATGTTTATGACGTCAGAAACATGCAAAAATTAGTATGAAAATGTTATGCGGGTTGCATATATTAAATTTTCTGATCACTGCTACGAGGCTACTGTTGGGTTTTGAGACAAACTAATGTTATTTATGTAAATCCCATCAAGTGTTTTGTGATATAAATGCTTATGTTTTTCTCTGGTCTATTCCTTTAACAATGATTGCTATATAAAAAAATATATACACATTCGTTGATTGATCTTGATTTTTGAGCGTTACTTTTTTTTTTTTTTTTTTTTTTTTTAGTTTTGTTTATTATTATTAAAGGTTGTTCTGTAAAGTACAGTGAATCTTATTTTCAGTGATTGGCTGACCAACAAAATAAGACACATTCATTGGCTGATCGTGATTTTTGAGCCGATAAAAGTAAGTCACATATGTTTTGTATAGAACTTTTTTTTGTGAGTTTCTTTCATTTTTATCAGTTCCAAAGTTTTGAACGAAGAAATAACAGTGATCAACCATACAACATATAAACGTAGTAAACAGGTAGTGACGTCATGATCAGATGTTCTTAACAAAGCACAAATATCAAAGCTGTCTCAATATTTGTGTCTAGTTTACAGAACTATAAGTTCGGCTCACCAGCTTGCAAATGTACAAAGTTTACTTGAAAGTAGTTCACCCCACATACCTCGGCAAGTACAAGCAAATATTCTTTGTTTTGTTTTGTATCCCTAGACAATGAGCAGTCGAATCAATCTTACTCACTGGCAAGTTTGTTTTACTGCATGAAAAGAAAGGTTTAATCTCAAGTGTCAAAGTATTGATACTTTGTTGACGTGCGTTCGTTCGATCTTTTGTGTTCGCCTGCTGGTAGTGAGTGCACAGTCATATGTCCATAACTTCTCTTATAGAGGAAAAAATGAAAATAAATAAATTAATATTTTTTTACGAGAGAAGTAGGGTAGAATTACGAGTTCTTTACAGTTAATGCTAGCATGTTACAAAAAGGTCAAGAACAATACCGAAGGTCAAATATAAAAATCATTTTAATTGTAATTCACGACTTTCATAAGAATTGTTTTCATTGTTATTGTAACCTAGAAGTGATTAAATCCATTTTTCCATAAGAAAAGCTTTAAGTGAACAATTTGGTCCATATAGTAATTTTGCTAATAATATAAATATACATGGAAAAAATTACCTAAAGAGTTCGTATTTAGACTCTTTTTTTTATCATAAATTCGTATAGATAGATACTAAGGTTTTTTAGAATCTATATAAAGAGTTAAATATTTACCGCTAAAGAAATTACGTTTTTTTATAATAACGAGTTACTCTTTAAACTTTTTTCAAAAAAGTTATTGTATTGTATACTTATATGTATCAGAATAATTTCTTAAATTTATGTTTTCCCTTAAAAATCCCTTATTATAACTTCGTTAATTGCTAACATCAATAATTCAAAATAATAGCCTATACTTCCACTATAACAGTATATATTATGTTACTTTTATTCTATTTAAAAAAAAAAAGAGTATTCTTATATTTTAAATTTTTCCTATTTGTATATCATACTTAATTTATTTCCTCAAATTAAGGTTTGAAGTAAAAAAACAGA
Organism: Ecdyonurus torrentis; assembly: GCA_949318235.1. Taxonomy (NCBI): domain Eukaryota; kingdom Metazoa; phylum Arthropoda; class Insecta; order Ephemeroptera; family Heptageniidae; genus Ecdyonurus; species Ecdyonurus torrentis. Next base: position 52,556,358 of record OX439128.1, on the reverse strand, counting down.
AAAATTCTTCTATTTCTATCCTTTGAAACAGGTTAACAATACCTGAAATATATTTTTATGAAACCTATTTTTAGGTACCCCTAAAAGTTTGACGGCCTAAAAAAAAAAAAAAAAAAAAAAAAAAATCAATGCATTTTTTTTCTCTCCTTAACTAAACTCGGACACATGGTTTTGCGTTGCGACGACTAATACATTATATATTTATATACTTATTTTAAGTGGCAATGCGAGAAATAATGACTTTACTTTAATTATAATTTATAATAATATTCATATACAAATTATAAAGCTGCTGATTTAATATGTATGTATACTACTTTAATATTCGCCAGGTGAACGGAAAGTGATCCTATATAAATACTCAAGGTCTGTATTTAAATTCTACCACATTTCATAATTTAAATATTCATTCTATATATTATATTTCTTGCATATGTATATATAAGTTATTGAGTTACCAACTCAAATTGTCAGATTCTTGTAGCAAGGACAAAAATAAAGTCGTCATATTTTTGCTAGCTCGTTTTCAGTATAATATGTTTAATACAGCATAATTTATGCTATACTGCATAATAACTTTTGCTTTAATATATTATGTTGTACAGCATAATTATTGTGTTGTTCTAATTTAGCAACATTAATGCTGTAATAACCGAAACGTAAAATAAATTAAGAGATTTTTTATTTTTGTGAAAAATATTCATGTTTTCTTGTTATATAAATATTATAAAGTGCTACATTTAAATAATCGAATACCTCTAAATAAATTAATCTTGTGCGTATTTTTGCAATGCTTTTAATATTTCAGAATCAACGGTTATGACGTCACTAAACGTTGAAATTTTAACAATAAAAAACGTTGGTGACGTCACAAGCGTTGGGACCCGAATGAAAAAAAAAAGTAGATTTGTAACGGCCAAATTAAACGTTTATTCCATTGTAATTCTAAGGCTTGTGACGTCATTTACGTTTTATCGTTAGATTGTCAACATTTAGTGACGTCATAACCGTTGATTATACAAATACTTAAAGCATTACAAAACTGTGTACAAGATTTTCAATGATTTTTTTTTTTTTTTTTTTTTTTTTTTTTTTTTTTTTGTGAACATAATTGTAAAAATTTCGATGCAAAGTTTATGTGCATTCGTCGTGTTAATATTTAAAACTATAAGCTATAGACCCCTTTCACGTCCTTGTGCTTTAACACCATGTTAGTGGTACCTAATACATTGTCCGATTCAATGTACAGACTTTCTCGCGATTCACACAATCTGACTATCAGACTTTCACGCCGTTTGCACAATCTGATTATCTGACTTTCTCGCGCTTTTACTGTGAAAAATATAGTTATAGTTATGTTATAATGTAAAAATAAAAAGTAAACATCTTTTAAATTTTTAAATTTCAATGTCATTGTAAACAATTATAATTCGTAATTATAATATATAATATTTCTTGAAATTTGAAAATTTGATTTTTATACAGATTATATATAAATGATTATGATTTATGATATTTATAAATGATTTACATTTTATCTTCCTTTTGTTATTATTTAAACTTTTTTTTAAATTAGATTTGTTTTTTCCTAAAAAATGCTATCTTAATAAAATAAAAAATTACAATTTGAAAATTTTAGAGACTAAAGATTTAATATTGCCGAAATTATTTCTAATTAACTTTTTAAATAATTATGCTCTCTAATTGATAAATATTAAATAAAATGGGAAATAGTTTTATATATACCTACAACGACATTATTAGTTAATATATTAACGTTATAACGTAATATTTTTACATAAACAAAAAAAAAAAAATTCCAACTTCTCTTTCAATCAAACAGGGCACAGTCAAAAATATAAATATAAGAGTAGGTATAATAGTAAATAGTACAAAGTCTAATATCTCTATTTTATAAGCAAGATAAGCGTTTCATTCAGTTGAGGTCTGTTCATCAGTCAGTGCAGTTCTAGTGAAGCTATTCTTTTAGCTTAAATGTTTTTTTATACAAGTTTTACATTAAATTAAGTTCTGTGGCATATATATGCATGTTAATTAATAATATAATAATAAAGAATAAAATCAAAAATACATAATATTGCAAATTTAATTGTGTTATTTTATGTAACTTGTGAACTAAGTGTTAAAAAAAATAAAATTATTAATTAACTGCTACTATTTACATAAGTTATTAAACAACATTATTCGTGACCTTCATGGGGTAAGTCATCATAAAACTGTCTGATAGTCACTTTGTGCGTGAATGTCTGATAGTCACTTTGTGTAAAACGACATAGTCAGATTGTGCGAACGGCGAGAAAGTCTGATAGTCAGATTGTGCGAACGGCGAGAAAGTCTGATAGTCAGATTGTGCGAATCGCGAGAAAGTCTGATAGTCAGATTGTGCGAACGGCGAGAAAGTCTGATAGTCAGATTGTGCGAATCGCGAGAAAGTCTGATAGTCAGATTGTGTGAATCGCGAGAAAGTCTGATAGTCAGATTGTGCGAATCGCGAGAAAGTCTGATAGTCAGATTGTGCGAATCGCGAGAAAGTCTGATAGTCAGATTGTGCGAATCGCGAGAAAGTCTGATAGTCAGATTGTGTGAATCGCGAGAAAGTCTGATAGTCAGATTGTGTGGCACGGCGAGAAAGTCTGATAGTCAGAATGTGTGGCGCGGCGAGGAAGTCTGATAGTCAGATTGTGTGAATCGCGAGAAAGTCTGATAGTCAGATTGTGTGGCGCGGCGAGGAAGTCTGATTGTGTGTACGCGCGAGATGTTCTGATGATCACATTAGCCGCGTAGCCGTCGCAAACTAAGCTTCAAACCTCAATCTAAGCATTATTTAATAATGCTTAGATTGAGGTTTGAAGCTTAGTTTTCTATTACAAAAATAAAAATGACATTTTTCCTATGCTGGCCTGTGTATTCCTGACCAACAAAATGACTGCTTTTAAATATGAGTGGAAAGTGGTCTGTAAACATACAACTTATAAAATATCAGATATTTACACATATTTGTTGTTCTTTATATTTGTGAGCTGCAATTGTGTGTGGGAAGTTGCTTTGACCAAATACAATTTCTAGTTTAATATGTGACGTATTTGATATCAAAGTGATCGCGGCTGCATGGCATGGTGTGATAGCCTTGACCCGTACAATACTTTTTCTCTAGCTACCAAATTACATTGCTCTTTCTTTATTATCATTTTACATATCATTAGAATAAAACTTGAAACTTTTTATAATGAAATTTATCATTTATTTATGCAAACAACTTTTTTTTTTTTCAATTTTTTTTTTTTATATAGAATTAAGTTTTATTGACGTTAGCAGCTTCAGTAACCAGTTCAATGTAATCAGCTCGTCACCAGGATTATATTGAACTGGCTACTGAAGCTAACTTGTATATAAATCAATACAATCAATATTGATTGATTACCATCTATTTCATACTTGATGTAGCAGATTAATTTTCAAAAGACTTCACACTTCAGCTCAGCTTGTGCTAGAGAGAGAGAGAGAGAGAGAGAGAGCTTGTTTGTAGCACCAAAGGTGTTCAACAAAAACAAAAGAATTGTTTTCCAGTTCAATAAATTTAACCGAACTGAAATTGAAAAATCCTTTGCTTCCTATATGCTATTTTTAGAGAGAGAGAGAGAGAGAGAGAGAGAGAGAGAGAGAGAGAGAGAGAGAGAGAGAGAGAGAGAGAGAGAGGGAGGCTCGCCATGTCCATGTCCACCAAATGATAATTTTATTTTATTGTTTGCTATGAATTTTAAAAGCTTTAGTAGCCAGTTCAATGTAATCAGCTCATCACCAGGATTACATTGAACTGGCTACTGAAGCTATACTAACATCAATCAATATTGATTTAATACACCTAAAGTCCTTCATGTCCCACAGCACACGCACATATAAGCACTGATATCTAGCAATCACACAGCACATTGCAAGGTACAATAGTTGAGCTTGCTATTTAAATTGAGCACGTGCTTTTGTTATAAGAAAAACATTGCAGATTTAGCGCAAGGTTTTAAACGGTAAAATATATTATCACAATCGTGTGTGTACAATGTTCCTTTTTTCCTCGCTACAAATTGTGTTGTTTGCAGGCTGGCCAGAAAGTTTTTAATTATTACACGTTTTTGCTCTTTATATTTATTTTGTTTCTCTTCTAGTGGGAGTTTTATTTCGTACAATTTGTAAGTAAAGTGTGCGGGACTTTGTTACCGAAAATGAAAAAAGAATAAATAACCATTTTTAACCCTGCTGTGTACATTATACCGTTTTGTGTTTCAGACCATACTATGCTATAAATTTATAAAAATGTTATGTATATATATATATATATATATATATATATATATATATATATATATATATATATATATATATATATATATATATATATATATATATATATAAATTAAACAACATTAATTGTAGAACATGTTTGTATTAAAAAATGTTTAAAATAAAAATAAAGAGTTTTCCAACGCTTGGCTCCATATCTCGTAAATACAATTAAGATATTTAATATAATGTAAAAAATAAACTTAGTAATTAAGGCATGAGATGGGGGGGGGGGGGGAAGAGGAAGACGGCTACATGTTCAATTTTTTTTAATGGTTAAAATGAAATGAGTTTCTCTACACAACTACAGAATAAACCAAACAAAGTCTGCTTTATATTAGAAATAAATGATTGGTGAACCTCTGACTTGACGTGGACCACTACCACCATGCACTGCCAGGACTGACTGCATGCATGGCCTCGTGCAGACATCAATACACTTAGCTGTCAACACTAAACATCTCTCCTACAGTTTTACCTGCGACACACTGACATACGCACGGACATCAACGTGCAGAGAACACGAGAGCACATTTAATGCTTACCATGGCACACCCCTGGAAAAAATACTTGCACTGAGAATCGAACTCGTGATCTTTCACACTTAAAACCAGCAGACCACAGAGACACATAAACCCAAATTTTCGAAATTAGACTTTTGTGATTTTGATATTTAAGGCCCATATAAGACTCAATGTTATTATTATTTTTGTCTATGTTTCAAAGGTGTCCGACTCTGAAATTGTTATCAGTGTTCGCTGATACAATAAACTTAAATATAACCTGAATATAACCTCAAATTTTAAAAACAATATAAGATCTATAAAAAAAAAAAAAAAAAAAAAAAAAACGACATTGGACATACAACCCCTTCCCTTTCAAAAAAAAAAACTATTATTAATTACCTAACTAATTAATGGTAGTTTTTATACCTCCGCTAACTACATTATAATTATGCAATTAGGTAAGAGTATAGTGAACAAAAAATATTCAAGGTTTGCGTTCGATTTGATCCATTTTGTGATCGCATTAATTGTTGCTACACTGTCGAAATATCTACCTCATGATAATGCAATCTTTAGGTTAAATTTAACCAATAGTGGGTTGAGAATCTTGGATGATTTTACAGTTGAAGTAGCTAGCCAGGTAGTACAAAGCTAAATCTTATAATAATGATAACTACAGGTGAAGTAGCTATTCAGGTAGAGCAAAGGTAAATCTTATATAATAATTATTACTACAGGTGAAGAAGCTATTCAGGTAGAGCAAAGGTAAATCTTATATAATAATTATTACTACAGGTGAAGAAGCTATTCAGGTAGAGCAAAGGTAAATCTTATATAATAATTATTACTACAGGTGAAGAAGCTATCCAGGTAGTACAAAGGTAAATATCAATTTTTTTTTATCTCTGAAAAACAGCATAACAGTTCTTCCAAATAGAAAACCTCGTTGTAGAATTATTTTGTGATGCGACCTTGAATCTCACCTGTTCTTTGCATAAAGCTCATAGTCGCATGGCAAAAAGAAAAAAAAAAAAAAAAAAAAAAACTCTACTACGAGATCTTTATTTGGAAAAGCTGAAGCTAATTTGGTTGGTTTTTAATAATGAAAAAACAAACAAACAAACAAACGTTTTCCTGCACTGGTCAGTGTTATTTACTGCTCACGTATGGCATCGAAGCGCAAGCAATATAAGAGTGATATCAGTCATAAAAATCGTGTTCTGACTAAAAAGTATGTACTTCAATATAATAATAAAATATATGGTAAATTTAATAGCAAGTAATATATTATATAATATAATACTTATTGAGATACGTGTTTTTATTTATTACCATATACATACAAGCGAATAGTTAATGTAATAAATAATAGCATTATAAATTGACCTACAAACTTTATTATATACTTCACAAAATATTAATAATTATATATTATTTATTTATTTTATGTTTAATATAAATGATTTAAATATTGGAAAATAAAATGAAGTATACAATTTTAACACACTGATACAGCTTATATTAATGTAATTAATTATGTAAATTAAGAGTCATTCATCTCCGTCCTTTTTTAATTTTTTTTATTATTACTATTTTATATAAACGCAAAATAACTGAAAATAAAATTTTCCGCTTTTTTTTTTTTTTTTTTTCCTTCTTTCAAAATAAAAGTTTAAATAAAAATTCTTTGTAATTTTGTACAAATTTTCTAAAGAAAAATTGTATATTTCTCATAACTCATAATGAATAGTTAAACTTTTTTTATTTTGCAGCCAAATTTAAATACAATGATGTTATTTGAAAGTTTTAACAAAAGTTACCGTTTCGAAACTTTTTTTAAGTAATATAAATTTTTTAAAATCAATGTCAATTATAATATAAGAGTTTAATTGAATATTTGAATATGGAAACTTGAATGTTCTGATAACTGTAACTCGTATACCATCCCTTCGTCCTAAAAAAAAAAAAAAAAAAAAAAAAAAAAAAAAAAAAATCGAACTAATAGACAATTTTCAATATTTAATTTTTTGCACTGTCAGGCTGGGTAAGAAAAAGTTAAGAATTATTTAAAAATAACCCACGTTGTCATGGAGCAGCATTTTTAGGCTCAAAATTAAATAACTTTATGGAAAAACGCCCAGATCTAAAAATTTTAGAGGTCTAAGAGATGACATGCAAATTTCAATAATTATTTTTTCTCTATCTAATGGTCACGGGTTCTGAAAATTTATCAGAGGTAGCTGTTACTGTTAACATTAATTATCAAAGTCATCATAAAGTTTGCAAATTTTATTTTTAAATGCAACCCCATAAGATTTTTTCCAAACGTCCAGCACAACAATGTCAGAAATTTGAATATTGAAAGTTTTCCCCAGACCGCAGTTTAAATCAGGTTACATAAGATTAAATCTAACGTAATGAAAGATGTTAAATATATTTTTGTTGTTAAAATTCTGAGAACAGTTTGTAGTTCAATATGTTTTGTCCTACTTTATGTCAATGTGATATTTTTTTCTATGTTGCTAAGTGATTGATTTTACTAAGAACTCTAGTAGAATGAGATATTAAATATATAATAACGTCTTTGTGAGCTTATGACAATAGTTCATCAGCCAGTAAGCTAAGGTGAAGCAATCATCTGCACTGGGATACACTCACACAACACATGTCTATAATAATTATGCTGCATGGCTCATTGTCAACACAATTTGTTCTATACAGCATAATCTTTGTTATGTTACATATAATATCATAAATATTATGTTGTATAGTACAAATAATTATCTTGTTCTAATGGAGCTTATTGGTTTAGCGTGCGGAGAGACGCGGGGAAAGCTAAGGGTCCCCTAATTTTACATTACGTTTATAGGGAAAAACAGTTTTTTTTCTTTTTTTTTTTTTTTGAGAAAACTACCCCACCGATTTTGAAGAAATTTAAATGAGAAATACTAGACATACTTTTACGTGTTTTAAGTCACCGAAAATATTTATGCATTTTTTAAACCGATAATTTCCTTTTCCTTATGCTCTATAATGATTTATTATTATTATTATTATATATTTCCTTTTTTTTTTTTTTTTTTTTTTTTTTTCTTTTTTTCTTTTAGATTTTTGAGAAAACTACTGCATTAATATGGGAGATATTTCAATGAAAACTATTAGACATACTTTTACGGGTTTTAGGGTATATATATATATATATATATATATATATATATATATATATATATATATATATATATATATATATATATATATATATATATATATATATATATATATATATATATATATATATATTTTTTTTTTTTTTTTTTCATCTTTAAACCAATAACCTCCATTCATACATCCATTGGTCTGCAACTTCAACTTACATAATGATATGGTCACTACGTATTTGTTTTGCTAGTGTGTCTAATTTGTGTAGATATAGATTGCTATAATAATGACAAGCTGACGAGTAGAGATGATATTTTCACGTATTGTTGTCAAGATATATTTATATAGTTGTTATTTAATCTTACTCAGCTGTTGTATAGTCAAGTATATTATGTATAGTGACTGACCTTGTTTGGTGGGAACAACCTCTCTCTCTCTCTCTCTCTCTGGCTCCAGACTCCAGTAGTTAGTCACTGCACTATAGTACAGTACAGTGCACAACATGATGCATACATAAAATACACATATATAGGATCTATGCATTCATGTTAAAGTTGACGCCATGTTGGATAACTCAATAACATGGGTGGCATAGGAAAATAAATCATTTTGCCATTTTAAAAATACTATGCGATAATTTTGAGAGCATTAATGTTGTAAATATGTTGAATTAGTATCTCAAGTATGTGAGAAAAATAACAATAACAAAAAAATCAAACGATTTCCCAAAGAAAATTGGCTTAAATGAAGTTTGTCCAATGCTGAGCAATGTTATTCACTACTCCAGTATGGCCTCCAAGCGCAATAAATATGACGTCATCCGTATACACCCTATAACTTAGGTATATACCAAAGAGAATCATTAGTTAATTTTTTGTTGGTACTTTTTAATTTATTTTATCATATGAAAAGTTATATTTTGATGCCTATTTGACGAAAGTAACGCTATCTGGGTGTATGCATTCATGTTAAAGTCAACGCCATGTTGGAGCACTCACTAACATAGGCTGGTATGAGAAAATAACTCATTTTGCCAGTTTAATAATACTTAGCAATAATACAGTGCTTTTGGGAGCATTGATGCTGTTAACACATTGAACTAAGGTTTTAAGTATGCAAGAAGGATATAAAAATAATTATTTTCCAAAGAAATTATCCAAAAACTATACGTTTGTTCTATGCCGAGCAATGTTATTCATTGCTTCAGTATGGCGTCAGTCAAATATGACGTCATGAGCATACACCCTATATACACGTCTCCAGCTGCCCAGTACTTGTGATTGTGAATCCTCATTGCCTTACATAAGTGCTGTATTATAATACATATATAGGGTCTATTCATTCATGTTAAAGTCGACGCCATGTTGGATAACTCAATAACATGGGTGGCATAGGACAAACAATTATTTTGCGAGTTTAAAAACACTATACAATATTTTTGAAAGCATTAATGTTGTAAATATGTTGAATTAGTATCTCAAGAATGTGAGAAAAATAACACTAACAAAAAATTAACGGATTTCCCATAGAAAATTGGCTTAAATGAAGTTTGTTCTATGCTGAGCAATGTTATGCACTACTCCAGTATGGCCTCCAAGCGCAATAAATATGACGTCATCCGCATACACCCTATACATGCAGCAGGACAATTAAGAAAGACAATCCCCACTTACTTACTACATGTGGCTGGCTACCATATGTTAGCAACGAGGTCGGCGCTTGCCTGGCGCCTGCACTCTTGCTTCTCTACTCTAATTCAACTTTACTTTTTCTGCTGTCTTCATCACACCTTGCCAATGTTAATGTAATATAAGACATGCGTGCGTGCCTGTGTCACATTTCAAGTACATGCAGAGAGAGAGAGAGAGAACAGGTATAATATATAGTTAATATTTCTGCATCAATTCATTTCTCTGTTCCTAATCTATAATTTTTGTAACATTTAAAATTATAATTGCAAAGTGACTGAGTTTATAAATTGTCAATATTAAAATGTTCAATCTAATTGAGGGAAAATTATACTGTTGCATATAATATGTGACAGATAGATAGATAGATAGATAGATAGATAGATAGATAGATAGATAGATAGATAGATAGATAGATAGATAGATAGATAGATAGATAGATAGATAGATAGATAGATAGATAGATAGATAGATAGATAGATAGATAGACAGACAGACAGACAGACAGACAGACAGACAGACAGACAGACAGACAGACAGACAGACAGACAGACAGACAGACAGACAGACAGACAGACAGACAGACAGACAGACAGACAGACAGACAGACAGACAGACAGACAGACAGACAGACAGACAGACAGACAGACAGACAGACAGACAGACAGACAGACAGACAGACAGACAGACAGACAGACAGACAGACAGACAGACAGACAGACAGATAGATAGATAGATAGATAGATAGATAGATAGATAGATAGATAGATAGATAGATAGATAGATAGATAGATAGATATAACCACCAAAACCACAATAAACCGCAATAAAACCACCAGAAGGGGACAGTTTTGTATATTCACTCGCAATGCAGAAATAATAAAAAAAAGACTACCAGTTTGTGCTTTCAAAATATAACAAAAAATTTAATAAATGAATAAAAAAACTGAAAGCACTTTAGCATTTTATTATAATCCTCGGCCATGGTTATAGTAATACTTAAATATATTTTATGATGCTTATTATTATATATATTAACACATTAAAATAATTTACAGATAATACCTGTCAATAATTTATTATTATGTAAATTAGTGTCGATTAGTGACAAATTACGTAATTATTTCAAGTTTGTTCTATACATTATTTCTATATATAGTAGAAATACTGAAAAGTAAAATTAACTTCATATGCATGTATGTGTTATAATATAATTTTATTTTAATGAGGGCATGTGACGTCACTTGAAATTTAAATACAGCTGGTTGAGATCTTTGGTTACAATGTTGTACTTACAGTATAGTGTATCTGTTTTGTTTACTATGACGTCACGACTGACTTTGTCCTGCAAGTTATATGTTTTGGAAGTTTTGTGTTGAGTTAGATTAGAAAATAAGGATTTCCTAGCTTACTTTTGAGCTTCAGTAGCCAGTTCAATGTAATTCAGGTGATAGGCTGATTGCATTGAACTGGCTACTGAAGCTGCTAGCATCAATCAATATTGATTTGTATACAAGTTAGCAGCTTCAGTATAGCCAGTTCAATGTAATCCAATGATTACATTGAACTGGCTACTGAAGCTGCTAGCATGAATGAATTTTGATTTTATTTATTACAAAGCGCATACACCCTATATACTGTACCTACCATACCATTAGAAATAGTAAATTTGTTTCTTGTAATTATCGTAAAGTTACGTATATGTATGGGTTTGCATGTAATAGAGTACTATTTTAAAAATACATTTGAAAATGGAAGTATTAAATCTTTTTTCGAGTCCTACATAACTCTCTCTACACTCACATTTTTTTTTATTTAAACTAAAGAAAAAATAACGGATGTGAGTGTACGTAGAAATTGTAGATAAAAAATATAATAGGTTCATTTGCAAGAATACGACATAAAAACTGTAACATACAAGTTTGTTTTTAGTTTGAGGAAATGACTGGCAAAGTTCATATGGAGTTGAGTTGAGTCACTTCTTTATTTGAGCACCATGTATGTACTGTACTGTGCTGTTGTTGTGTGTGAGGCTGCGGTCTGGTCCAGACAGTCTCTAGTGAGCACCATGTGTGTCTCTTCTCTCTCTCTCTCTCTCTCTCTCTCTCTCTCTCTCTCTCTCTCTCTCTCATTCTCTTTCTCTCTCTCTCTTTTCTCTTCTCTCTCTCTTTCTCTGTCTCACTCTCTTCTCTCTCTCTCTCTCTCTCTCTCTCTCTCTTCTCTCTCTCTCTGTCTCACTCACTTCTCTCTCTCTCTCTCTCTCTCACACACACATACAAATACTCTATAGTGTACTGTATACTACGTAATGACAAAAATAAACACGTAATAATTATGCTTTAGGGTGTAAGTATACATTTGTTCAATACAGTAAAATGCTATATACTTAAAAAAAGGTACTTATGCGGTCTCAAAAAAAAAAAAAAAAAAAAAAAAAAAAAAAAAAAAAAAAAAAAAACTCACACACGGAAAGCATTCGTTTAATAAATTATTTAGTTATATAGATGTAACTCCACAGTACAAACCAATAACTTGGTTGACAAAAGTTTAAACAGTAACTTGTTAGTATAAACGTTATTTCTTCAGCGGTAAACATTAACTCTGCACATTTTGAAAAACTTTGTACATGGCTAAGCCAACAAATTTAGTATAAAAAAAGTCGAAAAGTAATACATTAGTTACTTTTTTCTGTGTATGCAATGATAAATTGCTATAGATGTGACTATTACACATATTCTGAAGGTACTTTTTTCTGTGTATGCAATGATAAACTGGGTTAAAAAATTTGTAAAGTAGACAACCTGAGCTACAATTTCTATTTACTGTACACCTGGATTTTATGACGTCATCAATTATGTTATATAACAAAATAACAATACACTCAAAAAAGTGTGGATTACTTCAGTTACGTATCCTAACTTATTTGAGATAAACATTTATAAGCTATCATTACCATAGCTAAAATAATGCATTTTGACTTTTGACAAATTATTAGCAATATCTATTTTAACTTTAAATAGCCCCCAAAAAACTGAAAACAACTTAAATTAGCTATTGTTAATAATTTGCTAAAATGCATTATTTTAGCTGCTCATAATAACTAAATAATGTTTTTCTCAAATAAGTTAAGATATATTCTTTTATAACTGAAGAAATGCATCTTTTTTTTTGAGTGCATTTGTGCTCTACAATATAGAAATTGTTCAATGCAGCATAATTAAGTAATTTATTTTTTTACGAGTACTTTACGTGTTATAGAATGTATGAGCATATACACACTGTTTTGCTGTAATAATAATAATAAAAAAAGAAACATTTAAAATGGTTAGAAAAATGTCTAAATATGTAAAATAAATAAAATTGCTTTTAAAATAAATAAATAAATTTAATAAAAAACCAAAAAAAATATTAATTATATTTTAAGCTAAGTGAAGTACCAGTTTTTATTATTATTTAAACTCACAATTCTAATAACAATAAAAAGAGTTAAATATACACACACGCATACTTGCTCCCTTAAGGTTTTGTATACAAGCCCACAATTTCAAACAATGCATTGTTATTTCCCCCACTTTTCAAAATAAAAATGATAATAATTCATACAAGCCAGCAATGTCAATTGAAGTATTCACTACTCACTGTTTGCCACTCAAAAAAAAAAAAAAAAAAAAAAAAAAAAGACAAAAGACAAAATGAGCTTTAATGTCACAAATAATAAAATATTAAAAAAAAAACTGTAGCTACACCCTCTCTCTTTTTTTTCTGGTTCCCTCCTGTTATTTCCGGTTTCTGATGTGATATAAAATCAAATACGTGTTTTGTTTTTTTGTTGTTAGCTATTTGTGTGTTTGTGGTACCCCCCCCCCCCCCACCCCCCTTACACACTATTATATCAAGTAGAGTATATAATATATAGTAAAGAAAATTATATAATACCACAAATATATATCACGCTAAAAAGTTATGATGTCAATGTTTTTTGTGCTCTTGAAACACTGGAGACTTTTTGCATTCAATTAGTTGGTTTATAAATAAAACTCGTAATTTAAAATATCATATTAGTCCAATAGTCTGTAAAACATATGTAAGATCTGCATAGGACAAACTTCGTTTTAAGCCAATTTTCTTAGAGAAATCAGTAATTTTTTGTTATTGTTATTATTCTCACATACTTGAGATACTAATTCAACATATTTACAGCATCAATGCTCTCAAAACTATTGCAAAGTGTTTTTAAATAGGTTATTTGCTCATGTTATTGAGTGATTCAACATGGCGTCAACTTTAAAATGAATGCATACACCCTATATACAGGGTCGGACTGGCCATAAAGGCTAGGTGGCATCCCCGCCGAGGCCCCCCCAGTGTGAGGCCCCAAAAAAAAGAATGAGGCCCCCAGGCGAGGCCCCCGTCAAGGCCGCGAAGCGGCGTAAAAAAAAATTACGTTCAAAAATGTGTATAAAAAAGCAAGTAGAATAATAGAATCCTTATTTAAGAAAGAAACAAGTGTAAAGAAATGTAATTATTTTCTATATTTATTTTAATATTTTTTGTTTTACTTTTTTATTTTATTATTTTTTTGTTTAAACTTTTTTTTTGAGACGTGATTGTTTGAGGCTGACGAGGCCCTGGCCTGCTTCCGCTTCCCTGTCTTATAAAATATAAAATGCCTGTAGTACACAAAACAGAGGAGAAGAGAGGCCCTCTGGGGGCCTCCGTGGGGCCTCTCACAATAATAATTAATTTATTAAACTTAGAAATAAATATTTCTGTACAATTACAAAAAGTCATAATAAAATTTATATTATTAAAAATTATTGTTACAACAGAGAATAGAGGAGAGGAGATCCCCTGTAGAAGGGGGCCTCCATAAGTTTTTTGACGTACAACAACATAGAAGAGAGGAGGCCCCCTTCTCCATGGGGCCTTTCACGCATACAACAGAGAGAAGAGCAGGCCCCAGTGCTCCTGTAAAAGGGGGCCAGGGTCTTTTTTAGTGTGCAGTTAGACAAAAATTGTGCAGTCAGAAATTTAGATTTGTGCAATCAGCATAATATCTACATATAAATTTTGAGTTGAAAAAAAAAACAAAAAATTCAAAGCCCAAATTGTAAAAAAAAAATTGCTCGCTACGCTCGCGAGTTTTATTGTAATTTTAATTGCTACATTCTCAACTATTATATTAATTACTATTTATAAAAATGTATGCCATCGCGCTTAGTATGAAGTGGAGTATGATTGTTTTTAAATATTTTTATGAATGTTATTTCTTTTAAGTTTTAACAAATTCATTTGATAGCATTGATTACTTTTGTTAAATCAAAAAAATTCATATAAAATAAAAGTTACATAAATTTTTATTTCCTTTACTAAGTTTCCAATATTCACACAAAAAAGTTACTAAAGTTATGGCAGTTACACTCTTAATTCTGTATAATATGTGGCTTACCATATTTATTATAATTAGTATTTTAATCCATGTTTTTTTTTTTAATATTAATATTATTATAGTTTTTTTTTTTTAATTTCAAAACCAAGATTTATATAATATTAATATAATATACTGTTTGATAGAATTTGAAAGTGGAAGTTTGAAAAATAAAAAGTGCGCTATAGTGACTATCGATATAGAGATTACAGGCGACTGCTTAGAGAAATTAGAATGTGATTTTATCACTTTTTGATACAACTTCAAATTAAGTTTTCTTGTGTTTCCAATAAAAAAAAAATATATATAATAAAACTAATTAACTGGCAGAGCTGCACTTCAAATATATTGAAAAAAGAAAAAAATTGATTGAACTTTAAATGTTGAGATTTTTCACTATTATGAATTTTTACGTTATGACTGTTATGAGCTTATGAAATAGTTTTTTGCTTGAGTTATGTTGTTTCTTAAAGAAATTTTTGTCAATGAACAGAGCTATTACTTTTAAATGCATGATGCTTTTACACAGTTTTCACAGAATATTAGGGGTAAGAAGTTTTTATGCTCTTCATTGTATTATTTAAATTGTTTTCTTTTTATTTATAAAATATATATATATATAATATATAACATATATATATATATATATATATATATATATATATATATATATATATATATATATATATATATATATATATATATATTTATATATTAAGTGATATTTTCAATTGGAATTTTAATAAAATACAACAAATTGTGCTATGCTGTACAGTGTACTGAATTGCAATGAAGTGCGTAAAAACTGCTTAATTAAATTCCATTAATATATTCTATGAAAATTGTGAAAAAGCATGATTTCCTTCGTCCACCCAAAAAGAAGAAGAAGAAGAAAAAAAATAAAGAGAAATTCTTTTTTTTTTAAATTGAAAATAATAAAAAAAAAAAGCAATTTAAATTGAATTTTTGTTTCATGTAAAGAGAAAAGTTGAAATAAAAAATATTGTTGGCAATTTCTTAAGCAAAGAAAAAGCCTAAGGCATGAACAAAAGAAAAAAAAATATATATTTTTTTTATTATTAAAATTTCTGCAAAACTACGCTCTATAGCTCTGTAAAGCTTTTTTTTTTTAAAAATTCTGCCGCAATTTTAGAAACAAAAAAAATAATATCATATTCCGAGTGTATACTTTCAAGTATGTAAAATATATAAAATTAAATTAAAACTTGTTATATTTTATATGTTTTTTTTAGATGTTAATTCAAAGAAAATAACGTTGTGTGTTTATATTATAAAAAGCAGCTTTAGTTTTTGTTACAATAACATACATTGCAATGAACTCGTTATATAGAACCCTTGCACATCCTTGCGCTTTTTAGCCATGTTTGTGGTGCCTAATGCATTGTCCAGCATAGGAGAAACATCATTTCACCCAATTGTTTACGTAAAAAGAGTTTATTTCAACTGAATGAATTTTTCTCATATTCTTCGAACTTGTTAGGAGCTACAAATAAGGCTTTGATTGAGATTTGAAGCTTATTTTGCTATTAAAAAAATAAAAATTATGTTTTTCTTATGCTGGCCTATATGTATTCCTGACCAACAAAATGGCAGCTCTTAAATATGAGTGCAACCTGTCTATAAAAGCATGGAAAGAATAAATTACGTAATTTATGCTAGATTTATATCATTATAGCATAAATTATGCTAAATTAATGCACCACAAATAATTATGCTGTACAACATAATATTTATGCTATTTTACTACACTGATTGTGGAATATATATATGGTGTATGCATTCATATTAAAATCAAAGCTATGTTGGATTATACTCAAAAATATGCGCCACATAAAAGAAAATGACTCATTTTGCAAGTTTAAAAACAATAAGCCTTATTTTTGAATTAGTATCTCAAGTATGTGAGATAAATAATAATAAAAACACACAAAAAAAAAAAAAGAAAAAAAAAAAGAAGAAGAAGAAGAAGAAGCCAAAAATAAAGTTTGTCCTATGCTGAGCAATGTTATTCAGTACTCCAGTATGGCGCCCAAGCTCATTATAAATGACATCATGTACATACACTCTATAGCTTAAGTTATATGTCGTGTATTAAAAAAAAGTGCTGAAAATGAGCTAGCATAATTATTATGTATATTATCTTTGTCTGTGTGTACAAAAAATAAATACGTAATTATGCTATGCTTAATGCAGCAAAATTTATGCTTAACAACATAATTTATGCTATATTGACAGACGAAATTAAATAAGTAATAATTATGCTAGTTTATTTCCTGCGCGATTTATTGTTCTGCTATACTGCATAATAACTATGTTACAATAACAGAAGCAGAAATGTTAAATTATAAAGCATAATTATTTATGTTGTTTTAATTTAACAACAGTTATGCTACAATGATATAAAAATGAAGTATTTCTTTTACGTAATTTATTGGGGGTCAATTACTTGAAAAAAAAACATGAATTCTTTTTTTCTTTCTTTCAGTTTTTGCTTTAATAGTAAAGTAACGTAATAACGATCATAAAATTATTGACCAGAAATTTAAGTATATTTTCTGATGAAGTTTTACGGACATTGAACTGTCTTTTCTGTGAAACTGAAAATCACAGAAAAAAAAATTCTTTGTTTGTTACTCTAGTTACATATTTGGAGTGTCTATTGTTCAACTGTTAAAAAAAAATATATAAAAAATAATTTTTTTTCCCGTCACTTGACATAAAAATATTATTGAACAACTATTGTTTTCTATATTTTATCCTTTTTAAGTATTGAACTGAAGAAGAACAAAAAATATTGATAGACGATGAGAACCAGAAATGAATTTTAGACACATGAGTCTTAAAAAGGAGAAAATATGACAAAACTTCAAATTTTTATTGAATAATTTATGATTTGGTTTTCATAAAAAAAACAACTTGAAATGTCAAAGTTTTACTCTACTTAAGGCATAGGTTTTGACGATGACACTTATTACAGTAAAGTTTAGAACTGGAGAGAGAGAGAGAGAGAGAGAGAGAGAGAGAGAGAGAGAGAGAGAGAGAGAGAGAGAAAGAGAGAGAGAGAAAAACTTCATTAGTTTCAATTAATTAAACGTTGAAGAAATGGTCGGAAAAATAGAGGAAAATTGAATTAAATTATTTATACTTTTTACTTAGAAAAATAAGCAACGGTTCTCGTTTCAAAAATGACATATTCCCGAACTTGGCCCTAATGTTCTGATTTTCATTTTTAATTCTTCATAAATTGTTTTCAATTCATTGTAATACTTTATTATACTTATATGAACGGTGTAACAGAAAAAAATTATGCATAGATAAGTAAAAATTAACTTAAATGTAGATTTTTTCTTGAAAGTTAACATACATTTTTATGCAACAAAGAAGAAAAGAAAAAAGGAAAGGAAAGGAAAGGAAAGGAAAGGAAAGGAAAGGAAAGGAAAGGAAAGGAAAGGAAAGGAAAGGAAAGGAAAGGAAAGGAAAGGAAAGGAAAGGAAAGGGAAAGGAAAGGAAAGGAAAGGAAAGGAAAGGAAAGGAAAGGAAAGGAAAGGAAAGGAAAGGAAAGGAAAGGAAAGGAAAGGAAAGGAAAGGAAAGGAAAGGAAAGGAAAGGAAAGGAAAGGAAAGGAAAGGAAAGGAAAGGAAAGGAAAGGAAAGGAAAGGAAAGGAAAGGAAAGGAAAGGAAAGGAAAGGAAAGGAAAGGAAAGGAAAGGAAAGGAAAGGAAAGGAAAGGAAAGGAAAGGAAAGGAAAGGAAAGGAAAGGAAAGGAAAGGAAAGGAAAGGAAAGGAAAGGAAAGGAAAGGAAAGGAAAGGAAAGGAAAGGAAAGGAAAGGAAAGGAAAGGAAAGGAAAGGAAAGGAAAGATTATACATTTATACCACTGATTGAAAAGACAAATAAAATAAAATAACACATAAGAACTTAAAAAAAATCGATAAATTGGTTATGCTATAACAAATATTTATACCAAGAAATTGAAAATAAAATCGATTTCTGTTTAATTTGATTTAATCGAATTGCTAAAATTTTCCTCACATCACATATTCAGTTTCATTTTTTTTTTTTTTAATCTTTAATATTTATATTTAGATGCATATAGTCTAGATCTAGATACAAATCTGTAGAAATAAAAACTGACAAAATTAAAAATTTATTAAATAATTTATGCTTTAGTTTTAATAAACCCCAGCATGAGATGTCAAATTTCGACTGTGTAGACCGTGTCTTCTTACATTAAAGTAAAGCTCAGTATATAGGTGGCCACACCCGTCATAAATATGGAAACCCTTTTGTCTTACCAAGCTAGCTAGGTTACTTAACAAAATTGTTATTTTCATCAAAGTCATAAAAGTCGAGAGAAAGAAGAAAACTTCAGAACTTTCAAAATTGCCATCAAACAAATGAAGTTTTTGTTTTTCTTCTTTGTTTTTTACTGCTTCTAATTCTCTCTCTCTCTCTCTCTCTCTCTCTCTGAGCATGTTTTTATGACTATTTTATGAAATGAAATTTTGTTACAAGCAATTGTTTTATTTTGATCAAATTTTGGTTCTAAAACAACAGTAAAATATTTGAGTTGATAAATTTGTATTTTAGGAGACTCCGGACAACACAGGTTTAAGGGTCAATAATCTTTTTATGACATAAGAAAAGTAAGTAGCTTCCACTTTGAAAATCTCTTCAAAGTTGGCTCGCAATGTTCATGTTCAATGTACAGACGATTGTGATAAAAATATATAGTGAATGCATTCATGTTAAAGTCAACGCCATGTTGGAGTATTATATATACTCAATACATATAGTATATAGGCTGGTAAAGGACAATGACTCATTTTGCCAATTTAAAAATACTTCGCCATATTTTTGAGAGCATTGATGCTGTTAATAAGTTGCATTAGTATCTCACGATGTGAGAAAAATAACTATAACAAAAAATTGACTGATTTCCCTTAGAAAGAGCCAAAAAAGAAGTTTGTCCTATGCTGAGCAATGTTATTTATCGCTCCAGTATGGCATCGAAGTGCATTAAATATGACGTCATGCGCATACACCCTATATTTTAACATTTAAATCCATCGCGTGTTTTTCTCATATAAAATAACAGGAAATTAAGTGCCAATGTTTGAATGGTAAAATATATAATTTAATTATCTCAATCATGTACATACGTACAGTAAATATGAACTGCTTACAATGTTTTTATGAAAAAGTTAGCATCAATATTTTATTGATTTTTTTCATAAAATAATTGTATTGATTTCTATGAATATTAAAAGCTTCAGTAGCCACTTCAATGAAATCAACTTGTCACCAGGATTACATTGCACTGGCTATACTGATCGAAGCTGCTAACTTGTATAGGGTGTAAGCGGATGACGTCATATTTAATGCGCTTGGAGGCCATACTGGAGCAGGGAAAAACATTACTGAGCATAGGAAAAACTTTGTGTTATAGGCAACTTTCTTTGGGAAAGCAGTTAATTTTTTGTTATTGCTTTTTTTTTTCTTACATACTTGAGATACAAATTCAACATATTTACAGCATCAATGCTCTCAAAATTGTTGCATTAGTTTTTTTAAACTGGCAAAATGAGTTATTTTTCTATGCTACCCATGTTATTGAGTAATCCAACATGGCGTCGACTTTAACATGAATGCATATAGACCCTATAAAATGAAAGTTACAAAGTGTTACGACAAATTTTGAATCATGTTTTGAATACACAGTTTGAAATTGCGCCTCAATGCAGGTAACGCCTCTAGTGGACAAAAATACCGAGTGAAAATTTATTTTCTCACTTATCCTGACATCTACATTCTAAACTCAACACTATTCTCATCTACTGTAATCTCGCGCAATTTTTTTAAAATTAGGACGACACACTGAATGCGCTTGGACACCATACCATACTGTATCAATGAACAACATTGCTCGCAGCATGGGACAAACTTTATTTATAGCAATTTTCTTTACGAAATTGATTAATTTTTGTTACTATTATTATTCTCACATACTTGAGGTACTAATTTAAATAGTTATTCGTTATTATTTATTTATTAATTATTATTTTGTGCTATTATATGTCATCAATGCTCTCAAAAATATTGCTTATAATATTTTTCAACACTATTATTCTATAATGGCTATTTTTTCTGATCAACAAACTAAAACTGCTGTCACTTTGATTAATATCACACCCTGAAAAAGGAATAGAGTAGAGTAGGCTTGACAATTAAAATATAATGTATAATTAGTTACATATTATTTCACTCAAGCAGGTATGTAGAATCCTTTTTGCTTGCGAGCCATGGGTTTTAATTTTTACTTTTTTAACAATAAGTAAACCTTTGCGATACCTAGCTGTCACATTCAAAAAGTATAGCTTCGCGCGTTTGTCACGTGGCAGTGGCGTAACTACCAGGGGGGAAGTTCCCCCGGGCCCGTCGACTTCTGGGGGCCCGTCGGCTTCTGGGGGGGGGAGGGGGCCATTGATGCTTGGCGCAAAAATAAAAAAATAATAAAATATTTCTTTTTAATGCATTTTGGAAAAATGTAATTAAAATATGTAAAATTTAATGTTTATTATAAAAAAAATATAATAAATTTCAAATAATATAAGAATGGACTGATGCTCATTGTCACCAAATGATTTTTGTTATAAAAAAATATATATAAATAAAAAAAACTTGGTAATATTAAATTTTATGTTGAAAAACAGAGTATTTGAAAGTTAAAGTCCGGATCAATCAAATAATAAATATATTTTGTGACAGAGGGTATTAATATTAACATTAACTACATTTTTTAACTGTCACCACCTTCTAATTAAATTTTCTATAAATGTCTTCTTCAAATATCATTATATGTATTTATATGTATTTATCGACAAAAATTAAAATCATGTATGATAGGCCATTTTGACGATTTTTTTTTTTTTAAATTTTTTTTTCATGTTCGTGACACTTTTTAATTTTCATTATAAAAAATAGCTCAAAATTTCATTGCCACGCCCCCTTTTTCAAAAAATTTCCCCTGCGGCGCGCATCCCCTCCTTCTCCCCTGCACTGTCCCCCTTTCGGGGGGCCCGTGTCAGATTTTCCCCCCTGGCCAAAATTTTGAAGTGACGCCACTGTCACGTGGCCTTCAGTGCATAAAAATTATAAATAAAGAAGTAGTTAGAAAAATATCACAATTAAAGACTAAAGTCTTGCAGAAACGTATTATTATAATTAACTTTTGAAAACGTTTAATTCTTAAATTTTATCATAAAAAAAAAAAAAAAAAAAAAAATTGCAATGCAAAGAAAAAACGATGAAGATGTGTTTTGTCTTTCTTTGTTTTGTTAAATAAACTACATTTTTGTACCTGCACTTTGGTTAAACTATAAAAATATATAAGTATAGTCTGACTAACGAACAAAAGTGTATATAGGTACAAAAATTTAGTTTTAACATGCAGCCATGGTTGCTAAATAAAGAGAGACAACACATCTTCATCTTTTTTTTCTTGGTTTGCAAAATTTGCATTTCATGATAAAATTTAAGAAATACATGTTTTCAAATTTTAATCATAATAATATATATAAGTTTCTGCAAGATTTTATATAGAGTCTTTAATTGAAATAATTTCCTAATTATTATAACTAACTCTTTTTCTAATTTTTACGCATCGATGGCTATATAGTGACACCGCGCGAAACTATACTTTTTGAATGTGGCAGCTAGGTATCAAAACACAGTAGATGATACAGTATATATTATAGTCCATCTCCTATATATCTCCTATGCGTATGATGTCATATTTAATGCGCTTGGCGAGGCCATACTGGAGTAATAAATAACATTGCTCAGCATAGGACAAACTTTGTTTAAGCCAATTTTCTTTGAGAAAACTGTTAATATTTTGTTCATGTTATTTTTCTCACATATACTTGAGATACTAATTCAACATATTTACAACATCAATGCTCTCAAAAATATTGCACAGTGTTTTTAAACTGACAAAATTAGTTATTTTCCTATGCCACCCATGTTATTGAATTATCCAACATGGCGTTGAGTTTAACATGAATGCATACACCCTATAGGAGATGGACTACTGTATCATCTACTGTGGTATCAAAAGTTAACTTATTGTTAAAAACCATGGCTCGCAAGCAAAAAGGGTACTAACTGCTTGAATCATACATTATTTTTTGTCTAGCCTCCTCTACTCTATTCCATTTTCAGGGTATTGTCAATCAAAATGACATATATTATAGTTCGTAGTCAGTCTATATACATATTATATATAGAGTTAATGTTATTATAGGTAATGTTTGTAAGCAGAAATATCTAAAACATTTTAAGAAGTTGACCTTTTTTAATATATATATATTTTTTTTGTATACTATCACAGAATTTTAGACTGTATCAGAGATAAGATAAGGTAGAAATAAATTAACAAAAACAGCTTGCTTCAAATTGTTTTTAATTCAATTATTAAACATATGAATATAAAAACATGGATTAAATATTAACTATGTATAAATATAAATACTATAGTTTTAACAATATCACTTGCTGCATGAAGGGCAAGACAAGACGTATTCGCAGTCTTGAATATTTTAAAGCAAAAGATCACACTGATCTTTGATAAAAAAAAAAAAAAAAAAAATGTATAAAGCGCATGAATGAATATACTTAGAAGTAGCGTCGAGTTGTGACACTCAAATAAGTAGATCACCTTGTTATAATTTTATAGTATTTTAAATTGTAATTATATTTAAACATAAGAGAAAATGATAAGCAAATCTCATGAAATTATAGGGTGTGTAAACATGACGTCATTCTAAGTGCTTTTCGGTGCTCTTCTTGAGCAATGATTAACATTGCTCAGTATAGGACAAACGTAGTTTTTGACTATTTTCTTTGGAAAATTAGCTATTTTTTGGTCATTATTATTTTTCTTGCATACTTGAGGTACTAATTCCACCTAATGCTGTTCGTAAACCCTGTTCTTTTGCACCAAAAATATGCATTCCATATGAATAACCATAGGCGATTGTCATTTTTGATGCAGGGAACAGGGTTTACGAACAGCAGTCCTGTTAACAGCATCAATGCGCTCAAAAAAATTGCAAAGTATTTTTAAATTGGCCAAATGAGTCATTTTCCTATACCGGCCAATGTTATTTAGTACTCACTTATAACGCTGACTTTAACATGATTCAAACCACCCTTAACAGTTTGCAAATAGAATAGTTAGTTCTATAAACTATACATCACACTTAAGTTTTGTCCTTTGTTAAGAACATCTTATCATGGTTTTGAGACTCACTTTTATAGGCTTAAAAAACAAGACCAACCAATGAATATGTCCTTTTTGTTGGTCAGATAATTACTGTAAATGAGATTGACTATTCTTAACAGATCAAAGGAATGTAACAATTGCAACCGTTAATGATTTTCATGTCCGTATATAATGAACATTTTTTGATCTTATATTATTTTTTGTTAACGGAAGCACCTCTTCATCTTCTCTCAAATCAAACTGTCATAATAGAATCGACGTAAAGCACACATACAGTATTATATATAATAATGCTTGCAACAGACTGCACATAAATGCATATTATATATACATATATATATATATATATATATATATATATATATATATATATATATATATATATTTTTTTTTTTTTTTTTTTTATTATTTCAAACACACAAATATACAAAGTCCAACCAAGGCATAGCCTTATCGGTTGGTTCATTTATTGTTACACAATCATGTCTTATTATATTATATTACTACATATACATATTTTTTATTATATATATTTCAAAAGCAAATAAAGTACGTATTTACACAAAAACATTTTTTTTTTTTTTTTTTTTTTTTTTTTTTTTTTTTTTTTTTTATTTAAGAGAAGTATTTTTATAATACAAGAAGCAAAAATTAATCATCATTAATCAATACAAACAGCAAAAAATTGTTCAACATTTTATAAATTATCAAGAAAGAATTTTTTCATATTAAATTTCGTTTCATTTTTATTTGCAAAACTTTTTAATTCTGATGGAATTTGATTCCATAATTTAGGAAGTAAAAATTTTTTTGTCCTTTCAGTGAATCTATTTACAATTCTTGGTACAAATAAAGGATTGGTCACTGCTGTTCTGGTACTATAAATATGAGTTCTCGGTATACCATGAGAATTTTCAAAATAATTTTCACAAATAAAAGAACATTTAAACATTTCTTCTATTGGCAATATCTTAAAGTACTTAAAATATTCAAGATCACTTTTTAGCTTATTTCCTTTTTTTAAAATTTTTAATATTCTTATTTGCATTTTTTTCAATTCCCATAATTTACCTGATTTAGTACAACCATAAGATAATAAACCGTATAACATATGTGGATGTACAAAAGAAAAATATAATTGTCTCATCGTCTGTTCATTCACATATGATCTTACTGTTTTTAATTTAAAAATTGCAGATCTCAATTTATTTAACAGTTGCATAATATGCAAATCCCAATCAAATGTTTGATCAATAATAGCTCCTAAGTAATTATAATTATTTACTTGTTCTACAAACTCACAATTACAATTTAAAGTAAAATTATGTAAACACTTATTAGTATGAGCTCTTAATTGAATATTTTGCATAGTATATGTATACTTATTAAAAATGTGCATAACTTTTGTTTTTTTCCTATTAATTAATATTTTCCTATCATGCGACCATTCCAAAACTGAATCAAAATCATTTTGTAACATTTTATTTGCAACTTCAAAGTTACTATGAGCCGCTATCATAAGTAAATCATCGGCAAACATTTTTGCTTTACAATATTTTAGTAAATTAAAAATTTTGTTAACATAAATTATAAAGAATTTAGCACTTAAGACCCCTCCTTGTATTATACCGCATTTTATTATTTTAATTTCACTTACAATATTTTTAATTTTGACAGCAACTTGTCTATTTTTTATAATATTCGCAATTAACATTAATGTTGGTCCTCGTATTCCAATTTCTTCTAAATCTTTTAACAATAAGTCATGGTCTATAGTGTCAAATGCTTTGGAATAATCAACAAATAAACAAAGAACATGATGCCCTTTTTCTAATTCTTCATTTATAAAATTGGAAACATCATATAGACATTTTGCTGTACCCTTTTTTTTTTGATAGGCATATTGATTTTTATTTATAATATTGAATTCTTCTAAATAATCAGACAATAATAATTCAATATGTTTTTGTATAAATTTATCAACAAAAGCAGATACAGCAACTGGTCTAAAATTATTATATAGTTTATGATCCCCACCTTTATAAATTGGCCTTATCAATGATAATTTTAGATTATCAGGATATACTGAGCTTTCAATACACATATTTGTTAATCTTATTAAATATTGAATTAATGATTCGCCACCAAATAAAATATCCTGAACACCTATATTATCATGACCTGGTCCTTTTTTCTTACTTAATAAATTAATAATATAAACTGCTCGTTTCTCATTTAATTTTGGTAGATACATTGATTGTAAATTACTATTAAATTTAAGCGAATTTTCACTTAATATTAAATTACAATTAATCTTTACATCTTCAATTGAATTTACAAAATGATTTACAAAATTATTAGCAATATCTTTGATAGAACTTACATCAGTTGAGTAGTGGACTTCGGAGAGAGAGGTTGTGTTTGGTGTTTGCTCCGTCGTATACTACTGTATATTGTGCTGAAAAAGTGAAATAAAAATGTCGTCGTGTGTGATATGTAAAAAAGGATTTCAAGTGAATGAAGAGAAGATTTTATGTAATGGTTGCAAATTGTGCTATGCACATAATGGGTGCATTAAACTTGAGACAAAAGTAGAGCCAAATAAACCAGGGAGGAAACCTAAATGGCTCTGTCTTAAGTGTAAACAAGAAAAAAAAGACATACTTTCAGATGCAAGTGAAGATGAGGAAAAGAAAGGTGAGAAATCATTGTTTGATTTACTTGAGGATATAAATAAAAGACTTGATAAAGTAGATAAAAGACTTGATAAAGTAGATAAGATTGAACAAGATACCTCTGTAATCAAAGATTTAAAAGAAAGCACCGATTTTTTGTCAAAGAAATATGATGATTTACTGGAGAGATTTGATAATCAAGATAAATTATTTAAAAAAATGAGTAATGAAATTAATGAACTAAAAGAAAAAGTGATTAAGAAGGATAATGAAGTATCTGAACTAAATGTTAGAGTGCAAGAACTTGAGCAAGAGAGATTGTCTATGAACATTGAAATTCATGGAATGCCAGTGACTACGGGAGAGAACACGCGTGATGTGATAGAGAGTGTGGCCAAAGTTATTGGCGCTCCTTCTGCTGCACAATCAGTTGAAGACTGTTATCGCGTGTATGCTAACCCAAAGAATGTACGTAAACAAGGCATACCACCTATTGTTGTGGTCAAGTTCAAATCAACTGAGGCGAGGAGAGTGTGGCTTGACAGAAGTAAAACACGTAATCTTACAATAGGCAAAGTTCAAGGTAATGCAAAGGAAGACAAGTTATTTGTTTGTGAACATCTGACTCCAGAATTGAAAAGATTATTCTACAAAACTCGCACAGCTGCTAAAGTTAGAGGTTGGAAGTTTGTGTGGGTCAAGGATGGAAAAATATTGGCAAAGAAAACTGAAGATACAGGTACTATAAGAATAAAATGTGATGATGATTTTGATCGACGTATGCCAGGAGTTCCATTCTAATGTGAATTGAAATGTTAGTTTAATTTTGTTTTTTATATGGAAGAGTCCCTAAATTTTAATTTTGATTATGTAAATTGTGAAGTAAAAAATGATTTAAATGATATTTTTATTGATAAGAAAAAGAAAAATAATAATGTTATTATTGTTCATCAAAACATACGTTCTATAAGAAAAAATTTTAATAATTTTTTAGCTTATGTTAATAAAAATGTTGAGAATATTGATATTATTGTGTTGACTGAAATTTATATTTTTGATCATGAAATAAAGGTTTATAATTTAATTAATTTTGATAAATTTGTAAAAAGTAGAGAAGAAAATAAAGGTGGTGGTGTTTTAGTGTTTGTTAATAAGAAATTTGATGCTAAAATTATTGATATAAAATTTATTAATGCGGAGGTTTTAAGTCTAAAGTTGAATAATAATTTAAGGCTGTATAATATTTATAGACCTCCAGGTTCTAACAAACTTTTATTCATAAAAGAATTAAAAGATTGTATTTTAAAAAATAATGAAAGTAATTGTGTGATTTTAGGTGATATAAATTTAAATTTGTTAGATCAAAATGATAATATTGTACAAAAATATGAAAATAAAATGGCAAAATATGGTTATCTAAAAATTGTTAATGATGTTACAAGGGAGGAATGTACAATACTAGGAAATTATTCAGCTACTTGTATTGATCATATTTTTGTTAAATTAAATAATTTGTTTGAAATTGATAATAGTTTTATAATTAAAAGTAAAATCACCGATCATTATATGACTGGTTGTATATTGAGTACTAATTTAATTAATAATAATTGTAATGAAAAAGTAAAAATTAAAAATTTAAAAAAATTCAGAAATATGATTTGTAATTATGATTGGAGTATATGTAATAATATTAATTGTCCAAATGAATTATATAATCATATTGTAACAGTTTTTCGAAATATAAGTGATAAATGTGAAAGTGAAAAATTATTAAATAGCAAGAATAGAAGATTAAATAATGTGTGGTGTACTGATGAAATAAAATTTCTTATGAAAGATAGAGACAAATATTTTCAAAAATTTAAAAACTCATTACATATGCCTGAATATAGAATTAGATATAAAAAATTAAGAAACAAAATAAATTTTTTAATAATTAAAGAAAAAAATAATTATTATCATTCTAAATTTGTTGAAATTGCTGGTGATATAAGAAAATCTTGGTGTTTTATTAATCAAATATTAGGGAAAGAAAATCTTAATATTGATAATATTATTATTAAATATATGTCTGATGTAAGTTCTATCAAAGATATTGCTAATAATTTTGTAAATCATTTTGTAAATTCAATTGAAGATGTAAAGATTAATTGTAATTTAATATTAAGTGAAAATTCGCTTAAATTTAATAGTAATTTACAATCAATGTATCTACCAAAATTAAATGAGAAACGAGCAGTTTATATTATTAATTTATTAAGTAAGAAAAAAGGACCAGGTCATGATAATATAGGTGTTCAGGATATTTTATTTGGTGGCGAATCATTAATTCAATATATAAATAATGACAGCACAACTTCCTTGGATATGATATACTCAGCTGGCTTGGTGTCTAGTAGTTGTGTGCATATTTATAACTACCTGCCTATTTATTAGCTATAGGAACAGGTCATATACTTTACTAAATACTGAATTAAACAGTGTTTTTCCCCTTTTAGATTATACTTTATTTTCTCATGTGCCGTAGTCTCAAATATAATATGAGAATTTTACATAAATGGTATAAACCGAATTGCTTTGTTTCTTAATTGCAGAGTAATTATCAGTATTACAAACGTGAAGTTGCTCGCCTTGCGCCCGTATGCACTGCAGAAGTGTTCAATTCTCGCCACGCGCGTGTACGCACGGGTAAGGCTTATTACTGCCTGGTGCAATTGCGCACAAGAGGTACCGATTCTCTAGATCAACCTACATTAATCTCAGTGGTTACACCGCAAGTGCACTCTCAGACACTGGGCTGCCTTTGGTAGGAAGCCGCTCTCTGTCAGAAGACTAGCCACCGTTGCCGGTGGCTGGGAGAGTGAAGTTTAGTTCGTTTTACCGAGTTCTCTACACCTCGTTCTTTCCCTCAGCAGAGGAGAATATTCCTAAGCGCAAGCGCGCCATCTACTTTGGAGATGGAGGGAATAATACTTACTTTTCTCCTCTTTCGCTGCAATACTGAACACCTTCTGAGCAATGCGAAGTATGCAAATAACAAAGCAAACAAATATTTTCTTACCAAATAACTGTTGAGTACAAATAAAATAATATATACATTCTGCCCAAAACCCAAATTCAATATTAAAATGATTATGAATGCTAAAATAAATATATAAAAACTTTACCTTCAAACCATAATAAAACACTATCTCAGTCGTAACTATTACGTAATATATAAATCGCAATCTACATACGCAAATCCGTTCATTATAATACCTAACTTTGCTGCATACGCCGTAGCGGGTTAATTAATGAAGTACGGTGCATTTACGTAGCGTGCAAAATGATAAAGTATCATTTTGCGATGTAATTTTACTTGAAACTTCATATTTGCGAAGTTTAACAAACACATGTAAAAACAATACTGTTTTTATAGCTCCTGTAAGTTTACTGTATTCTTAACAGTCAATATATAAAACCGTCAACTTCAAACTAACCCTAAATAAATGCTTAGCAAAGCGGTGCATTTCACTACCCCAGCAACAAAGAGAGACACTACGCTGGAGAAAAAATGTGCATGTAGATAGGACAATTTTTAATTGAAAATTTAGCTTGATATTAACCTTTTACCTTAACTGAGACAGTAGCTCACTCTAATTTGAACTTTTTTTTTTTTTAAAAAAATAATTGCAAGACAAATAAAAAATTTTGACCAAGGTTGTGGGCAAAATAAACGTTTTTTAAATAAAATGAGACACATTGGTGTAATATATAAAGCATAAAACATATTTTACAAACATGACAATTAAAATACAAACATCACAAATTAAAATTGGACTTGCGTGGTCAACAAACTTCAACGTAGTTGTAGTACTGAGTCAGAAGCCGAAACGCGCAGGTTTAGTTCTAGCTCGTCTGGGCCTCGTGCTAGCGGTGGCTGGAGGTGCTGGCTGCGCTGGCTCGTCATCATTCTCGAGAGGTTCTACTGCCCAATCTGGCTTGTAGTGATGTGGCTTTAACTGGTCCGCATTTCTGCGTCCTCCACTCTGGCCCTCGAGAGTTCGCAACTCATACGAGTTTGGAGCTATCTGCCTATGTATGATGTATGGACCTTCATACGGATGCGCTAAACTGCTAACAATACCGCGCGCGGCATCACTGAGGATGTTGGTTTTCCGCCACACCATTTGCCCTACAGCAAATGTGTTTTCCTGACGTGTCTCGTCATATCTCTCAGCACGAGCTTTCTTTGCGGACTCAATGTTAGAGTTTGCAAGATCGTATGCAAGCTGCAGTTCACCTTTGAGCTCTGTGGCATAAGCCAAACGTTGCTCATCTGTGGGATGAGGCAAGTCACCTCGTGCGCTTAACGCAAACGGTGAAATAAGCTCTCTGCCTAGGTGGAGCTTAGCTGGTGTGAGACCCGTCACAGCACTTGGAGACGACCTCAGGGCATAGCAAAGTGCTGGAAGGTACTTGTCCCAGTGCTTATGCACCTCAGCATAAGCTTTTATGCACTGCTTCACAGTCCTAATATAACGCTCCGAGGGGTTACCTTGTGGACGGTATGCCACTATCGTTCTGTGCAAGATATTTAACTCTTCGCACACTTTCACCCAAGCATTACTGATATATTGAGGACCATTATCAGTTCTGATCTGTGTCATGAATCCATTGCGACAGCAGTAGTCAATAAGTTTATCAACTACAGCTCGTGCTGTTGCTGCACGTATGGGGAAAACTTCCACCCATTTAGAGAAATCATCCACCATGATAAGAGCATACTGGTTGCCCTTTGATGATGTTGTGAGCGGACCAAAGAGATCAGCACTGACTGCACAGCCAGGTGCAGTTGCTGTGTCTGTAGCCATGAAACCGACAGGTTTCTGATTAGATGGTTTTACTCGCTGACAAATTTGACAGCCGCGTATGTACGCTTGCACGTCTTTCATCATACCCCGCCACGTGTATAGAGCGCGAACTCTGGCTAAGCTCTTGCGCACTCCCAAGTGTGCACTGAGTACATGGTCATGAGCTGATTGCATCACCGCGTGACGTATATTGCTCGGTACTACAAGCCATCGTTCTTCCTTTTTGCCTAGCTTGTAAAGCACTCCATCGTCAGAGAGCGTGTATATTCCGCGCACGTGCTCTTTGTTTAGCGACACATCGTTCATGAGTTTGCTTACACTGTCGTCAGCTGTTTGCGCTGCCCGCCACTCGTCAGGTGTGGCTGGTAGAGGGGGGTGTCGTAGAGGAACCGGCGCACCCTGCCCTGGGGGGTCAGCTGGCGCTTGCTCCACCACCTCATCGTTAGCAGCGGTTTCGTCATCGCTCTCGTCAACATCAGCAAATAGCAGATCTAAATGCAACGCATCCATTGATGCAGGCCGCTTAGCACAAGGGCACTTGGTGCAACGACTGCATGAGTGCGCAGACGTTGGTATCTCACCGCTGTCATACTCTCTGAACTTTAACTTGACTTCTCCTGGGGGGTCCTCGATCGGCACGACATCGTCCTCGTGTCTGTTAAACAGCTGAGTGTCAGGACCACAAGGCGCGCGTGACAGGGCGTCTGCCACATGCATAGTGGAGCCCTTACGATGCTCGATCGTAAGATCCATGCCCATAAGTCTTAGGGCCCACCTTCTGATACGCCCAGAAGGTTCTTCCATAGTCATCAAGTTCTTTAGCGCAGCATGGTCAGTCCAGACTGTACAATGCTGGTAAGATATGTAGTGCTTGAATTTAGCAAGGCTGTTCACTAGAGCTAAGCATTCTAGCTCTGTGATGCAATAATTACGCTCCGCAGAGTTGAGAGTTCTGCTTGTGAATGCAATAGGACGCAGTCCTTTATCTCCTTCCTGCATAAGTACAGCTCCAATCCCCTCGATAGACGCGTCACACTGAATAAAAAATTCACGGTCCATACGAGGTAGCATGAGTACAGTATCCGACGTGATAGCAGCTTTTAATGCGTCGAACGCACTTTGCTGTGGTGACGACCAGATCCACGTGACTTCACGCCTCAAGAGGGTGGTGAGAGGTTTTGCAATGATCTGAAAGTTATGCACGTACGATCTGTAGAAACCAAATAGACCAAGCATCTGCTGTATATGCTTCTTTGTCTTAGGTACTGGATATTGCTCTATAGCACGTATCTTCTCAGGGTCTGGTTTAATCGAACCCTTGGACACTACATGTCCGAGAACTTTCACCTCGGTACAGCAAATCTGCACCTTAGAGGGGTTTATGGTCATGCCAGCGTCTGAAAGACGTTTAAACACTTCCTCTAGATTGCGAGCCATTTCCTCTGCATTCTTTGCCCATACAATACAGTCATCCAAGAAGGGAATTACGTATTTGTATGCGATGCCATCGAAGATTTTATTCATTAAGGCTTGGAATATCCAAGTTCCTGACTTGAGACCAAACGGTAGACGTTTATAACGAAAACAGCCCCTATGTGGCGTGATAAATGCTGTTATATCACGGTGCTCAGGCTTAATTTCTATCTGATTATAGCCAGAGCTAAGATCAATCACAGTATATATGGCACTGTCACCCATCTGTGCGAAGATATAGTCCATTCTTGGCAGTTCAAAGGGTGCGCATCGCAGCCATTTTGAAACTGGGCGGTAGTCCACAACTAAACGCCAATTAGGCGGCAAGCCTTGCTGTTGTTTTTTCTTCACCATCACGGGACAGCAGGCCCATAAATTGTTAAAACAATTTTCAACGATGTCATTGTCTAGGTCCTTGTCTATTATGCTGTCCATCACCTCCATCTTAGCTAATGTAGTGGGCCGTGACCGTGCTCGATGAGGTTTAGCATTGGGGTCCATGTCGAACTCGCACTGATAGTTCTTTACTTTGCCAGGCTTGCTGGAAAATAAACCTTTATGCATGAACCGTCGCATCATGCGTTCAATACGCTGTTTATCAGCATCCGAGCCACTGGCATGCTCCATCACTTGTGCGAGCCATCGCTCATCAACTTGCACATAGCTGCATGATAAAAACAACGAAGCTTTGGCGAAAGGGATAACTTCTTGCGGCTCAGAGCCAATAGTCCACCCTCCTTCACTTATATTTAAGTTGAGTTTAGTACCACGCATGAAATCACGCCCAAGCAATACTGCTTTGTTTAGGCCAGGTAAAACAAAGAATCTTTGTTTTCTACTGTAGCCAGACCACGTAAAGTGCGCTGTCACAACACTAGTGATCTTGGTGTGTCCCTGCGCTAAGTTCAGCGGTATGTCAACTTTTTTAAATTTAAAACCTTTGGCTCTGAGCTCTTCCGCTATATCAGAGCCAATGAAGGAGTGGCTGCTTCCACTGTCTAGCAGACCGAGACGTTCTTTTCCTAGCAGCTTAAGAACAATTAGCGGCTCATCATCTTTGTGCTTGACCTCCTGCTTACTCTGATTAACACCTGTTGTTTTAATATCAGAAGTCTGATTGACTGCGTCCGCAGAGTGGTCAAGCTCAATATTATTGATCTCTGCTACTACTTCTTTCCAGTGGTTTGTACGTACATGTACACTGCTAGGCAGAGCTAATTTACAATTAATTACATTTTTAAAAACTGGGAGAACCTCGATGTCTAAGCCTAGTTCCTGGAGATGACGTAACTTCTTGTTTCGCCGGTAACGTCTATTCTTTAGAGCGCGCTGGCGGCTCTTCCTTATTTCTTTACGTTTAGCTTCAAAAGCGTGCATATACATAAGGGTTGCTTCTGTGCGGCGATTTGTAGACAGAGTGCCTCCCTCGCCACACCTATTTAGTGCTGCGAGGGAGGTTGGTCGTTTTTTGACACGGGTGATGTAGCTGACTGATCACAATCACGTGCTGCGTGCCCCGTGCATCTGCATCTGTAGCAAATCAGGGGGGTACGATCACGAGCGCGAGGTCTGTTGTCACGTGTTTCACGTGCCTCGCGAGCCCCACGTTGACTTCTGTTTGCACCATTATAGCTAAATGAGTGCTGTTGCTGTCTAGACCTTAAAGGGTCTAATGCATTGAGACTGACTTGTACAGCTGACAATGCTGAAGTACTGAAGGTAGGACTGGGCGTGGCTGATGCAGAGCCAGCACTCGCATTTGGACGAGGAGAACTGTCTGTGTACGCTAACGAAGGCTCTATGAAATGAGAGGCTGATGGCGGTCTCACATACATACGTGACTGAAGCACAGCATCTTGTATACGGAGCGCCTCGAGAGATAAATCTCGTAAAGATGCAAATTCTCGGCCATAAGTATAATGGCGATACGCTGGGTGCATCTGTGCAAGTACTCTCTCTATTTGCTCTTGCTCAGTAAAATTGCCACCGAGTCTTCTATAATACTCGGCAATGGTGTGAACAAAAGATGATAATGGTTCATCTGGATGCTGAGTGCGAGCAGATAAATCTCGCATCAGTCTCTGCTTATAGCTAATTGAAGCAAATTCAGCTAAAAATATTTCAGTGAATTCATGCCATGACTGAATGTTATTATGCAGCGACCACCACCTAGCTGCTTCTCCTTCGAGCACCACATTCATGTGTGTGCTAATCAAGCTGTCTGGTGTGCGTCCCAAAGATTTTGCATAACGCTCAAATTCTGCAATAAAATCTGCAGGTGAGCGAAAGTCGCGCCTTCCTATGAAGCGTGGCATAGGCAGTATAGGCATATCACTCGCCTGCAAGTAGCTAACTTGATGAATAGCATACGGCATCATACTAGGCGGGTAGAATGATGGTGTGTATGGCGGTACTGGCTCATACGGCATCCTATATGGAGTAAACTGCCCCGGCACTGGAGCTCTTGGCTGCAAGAATGGTACTTGCAGCAAACTGCTGACAGGTTGCGTGCTATAAACTGTGGTGGCGGCAGGCATAGTAGCTGCCGCTGGCAACGAGGCTATTGGGACAGGTAGTACAGCCGGTAGCTGAATGACACCCGTATACATGCCTGACGCTGACGCCGCAGGCACAATGCTTGGATGAGTGGCGAACTGCAAACCAAAGTTGAGATTTGCATAACTCTGTGTGGGCGTGGTCACCGCTAGGTTGGGTTGCATGCTTACAACTGGCAAACTATTAATCATAGCTGGATATACAGGAACATTATAGTCAACTAATGACTGAGAAATTAATTCTACTGGTGCCGGCTGCGACGCCTGCACTGCTGTGTTATTGACATTCAACAACGCAGCTGCAGCCTCACCACGTAATGTACTATTACACACAGTGCAATTAGCACTGTAGGTCCCATCGCATAATCTGCACTGATTACTGCTCATCGCCGTACTCATCGGCGGAATGCTCGGCGCCGAACACATCGGCGTGACGTCACTACCAACCCTCGTGGTTGGTGTGCCAGTAGTGGGCACATTGACATTGGTACCAATACTACTTCCCGCTACGCTAGCCGCGCTAGACGTAGCTACTGCTGCTGCTGACTCCGGAATTAGTGGCTGGTTCTCGCCAGGTCCACTACCCGCAGTGCCCGGTTGGGTACCATTGCAGGTTATAACCATCTTGCTGAGATGCACGAAGCTCGAATACTCTTTACTAGGCGAGAAATAAAACGCTTGTTTGCAAGCTGAACGTATTTCTTTACTGCGAGGTGAAAATAGTATATAAAATATACTATGAAGTTTTTTTTTTTTTTTTTTTTTTTTTTTTATGTAGAAAAAACTATTGCTTTTTAATAAAAACCAATTATTGTAGAAGTAACTGTAGAATTTTGAATCCAAAATCTGTTGTGTAGACTGCAATATTGCAAAACGCCATTTTTTTTTTTACTCACGCAAAAATTCGTTGCAATATTTGAGACTAATTAGGCACTAATTAGTTAAAACTCTACTGGCCGAGAGCCCCCATATAAATAATGACAGAGCTGCACTGTTAATTAGCCGATGCCCCCATATAAATAATGACAGCACAACTTCCTTGGATATGATATACTCAGCTGGCTTGGTGTCTAGTAGTTGTGTGCATATTTATAACTACCTGCCTATTTATTAGCTATAGGAACAGGTCATATACTTTACTAAATACTGAATTAAACAGTGTTTTTCCCCTTTTAGATTATACTTTATTTTCTCATGTGCCGTAGTCTCAAATATAATATGAGAATTTTACATAAATGGTATAAACCGAATTGCTTTGTTTCTTAATTGCAGAGTAATTATCAGTATTACAAACGTGAAGTTGCTCGCCTTGCGCCCGTATGCACTGCAGAAGTGTTCAATTCTCGCCACGCGCGTGTACGCACGGGTAAGGCTTATTATTGCCTGGTGCAATTGCGCACAAGAGGTACCGATTCTCTAGATCAACCTACATTAATCTCAGTGGTTACACCGCAAGTGCACTCTCAGACACTGGGCTGCCTTTGGTAGGAAGCCGCTCTCTGTCAGAAGACTAGCCACCGTTGCCGGTGGCTGGGAGAGTGAAGTTTAGTTCGTTTTACCGAGTTCTCTACACCTCGTTCTTTCCCTCAGCAGAGGAGAATATTCCTAAGCGCAAGCGCGCCATCTACTTTGGAGATGGAGGGAATAATACTTACTTTTCTCCTCTTTCGCTGCAATACTGAACACCTTCTGAGCAATGCGAAGTATGCAAATAACAAAGCAAACAAATATTTTCTTACCAAATAACTGTTGAGTACAAATAAAATAATATATACATTCTGCCCAAAACCCAAATTCAATATTAAAATGATTATGAATGCTAAAATAAATATATAAAAACTTTACCTTCAAACCATAATAAAACACTATCTCAGTCGTAACTATTACGTAATATATAAATCGCAATCTACATACGCAAATCCGTTCATTATAATACCTAACTTTGCTGCATACGCCGTAGCGGGTTAATTAATGAAGTACGGTGCATTTACGTAGCGTGCAAAATGATAAAGTATCATTTTGCGATGTAATTTTACTTGAAACTTCATATTTGCGAAGTTTAACAAACACATGTAAAAACAATACTGTTTTTATAGCTCCTGTAAGTTTACTGTATTCTTAACAGTCAATATATAAAACCGTCAACTTCAAACTAACCCTAAATAAATGCTTAGCAAAGCGGTGCATTTCAAATATTTAATAAGATTAACAAATATGTGTATTGAAAGCTCAGTATATCCTGATAATCTAAAATTATCATTGATAAGGCCAATTTATAAAGGTGGGGATCATAAACTATATAATAATTTTAGACCAGTTGCTGTATCTGCTTTTGTTGATAAATTTATACAAAAACATATTGAATTATTATTGTCTGATTATTTAGAAGAATTCAATATTATAAATAAAAATCAATATGCCTATCAAAAAAAAAAGGGTACAGCAAAATGTCTATATGATGTTTCCAATTTTATAAATGAAGAATTAGAAAAAGGGCATCATGTTCTTTGTTTATTTGTTGATTATTCCAAAGCATTTGACACTATAGACCATGACTTATTGTTAAAAGATTTAGAAGAAATTGGAATACGAGGACCAACATTAATGTTAATTGCGAATATTATAAAAAATAGACAAGTTGCTGTCAAAATTAAAAATATTGTAAGTGAAATTAAAATAATAAAATGCGGTATAATACAAGGAGGGGTCTTAAGTGCTAAATTCTTTATAATTTATGTTAACAAAATTTTTAATTTACTAAAATATTGTAAAGCAAAAATGTTTGCCGATGATTTACTTATGATAGCGGCTCATAGTAACTTTGAAGTTGCAAATAAAATGTTACAAAATGATTTTGATTCAGTTTTGGAATGGTCGCATGATAGGAAAATATTAATTAATAGGAAAAAAACAAAAGTTATGCACATTTTTAATAAGTATACATATACTATGCAAAATATTCAATTAAGAGCTCATACTAATAAGTGTTTACATAATTTTACTTTAAATTGTAATTGTGAGTTTGTAGAACAAGTAAATAATTATAATTACTTAGGAGCTATTATTGATCAAACATTTGATTGGGATTTGCATATTATGCAACTGTTAAATAAATTGAGATCTGCAATTTTTAAATTAAAAACAGTAAGATCATATGTGAATGAACAGACGATGAGACAATTATATTTTTCTTTTGTACATCCACATATATTATACGGTTTATTATCTTATGGTTGTACTAAATCAGGTAAATTATGGGAATTGAAAAAAATGCAAATAAGAATATTAAAAATTTTAAAAAAAGGAAATAAGCTAAAAAGTGATCTTGAATATTTTAAGTACTTTAAGATATTGCCAATAGAAGAAATGTTTAAATGTTCTTTTATTTGTGAAAATTATTTTGAAAATTCTCATGGTATACCGAGAACTCATATTTATAGTACCAGAACAGCAGTGACCAATCCTTTATTTGTACCAAAAATTGTAAATAGATTCACTGAAAGGACAAAAAAAATTTTACTTCCTAAATTATGGAATCAAATTCCATCAGAATTAAAAAGTTTTGCAAATAAAAATGAAACGAAATTTAATATGAAAAAATTCTTTCTTGATAATTTATAAAATGTTGAACAATTTTTTGCTGTTTGTATTGATTAATGATGATTAATTTTTGCTTCTTGTATTATAAAAATACTTCTCTTAAATGAAAAAAAAAAAAAAAAAAAAAAAAAAAAAAAAAAAAATGTTTTTGTGTAAATACGTACTTTATTTGCTTTTGAAATATATATAATAAAAAATATGTATATGTAGTAATATAATATAATAAGACATGATTGTGTAACAATAAATGAACCAACCGATAAGGCTATGCCTTGGTTGGACTTTGTATATTTGTGTGTTTGAAATAATAAAAAAAAAAAAAAAAAAAAAGACATATATTTAATAATAATATTATCAATATTAAGATTTTCTTTCCCTAATATTTGATTAATAAAACACCAAGATTTTCTTATATCACCAGCAATTTCAACAAATTTAGAATGATAATAATTATTTTTTTCTTTATTTATTAAAAAATTTATTTTGTTTCTTAATTTTTTATATCTAATTCTATATTCAGGCATATGTAATGAGTTTTTAAATTTTTGAAAATATTTGTCTCTATCTTTCATAAGAAATTTTATTTCATCAGTACACCACACATTATTTAATCTTCTATTCTTGCTATTTAATAATTTTTCACTTTCACATTTATCACTTATATTTCGAAAAACTGTTACAATATGATTATATAATTCATTTGGACAATTAATATTATTACATATACTCCAATCATAATTACAAATCATATTTCTGAATTTTTTTAAATTTTTAATTTTTACTTTTTCATTACAATTATTATTAATTAAATTAGTACTCAATATACAACCAGTCATATAATGATCGGTGATTTTACTTTTAATTATAAAACTATTATCAATTTCAAACAAATTATTTAATTTAACAAAAATATGATCAATACAAGTAGCTGAATAATTTCCTAGTATTGTACATTCCTCCCTTGTAACATCATTAACAATTTTTAGATAACCATATTTTGCCATTTTATTTTCATATTTTTGTACAATATTATCATTTTGATCTAACAAATTTAAATTTATATCACCTAAAATCACACAATTACTTTCATTATTTTTTAAAATACAATCTTTTAATTCTTTTATGAATAAAAGTTTGTTAGAACCTGGAGGTCTATAAATATTATACAGCATTAAATTATTATTCAACTTTAGACTTAAAACCTCCGCATTAATAAATTTTATATCAATAATTTTAGCATCAAATTTCTTATTAACAAACACTAAAACACCACCACCTTTATTTTCTTCTCTACTTTTTACAAATTTATCAAAATTAATTAAATTATAAACCTTTATTTCATGATCAAAAATATAAATTTCAGTCAACACAATAATATCAATATTCTCAACATTTTTATTAACATAAGCTAAAAAATTATTAAAATTTTTTCTTATAGAACGTATGTTTTG
The DNA here is from genome assembly GCA_949318235.1 of Ecdyonurus torrentis. Lineage (NCBI taxonomy): Eukaryota > Metazoa > Arthropoda > Insecta > Ephemeroptera > Heptageniidae > Ecdyonurus > Ecdyonurus torrentis. The sequence goes on along the minus strand of OX439128.1, from coordinate 52,515,310 downwards.
ATGAACAATAATAACATTATTATTTTTCTTTTTCTTATCAATAAAAATATCATTTAAATCATTTTTTACTTCACAATTTACATAATCAAAATTAAAATTTAGGGACTCTTCCATATAAAAAAACAAAATTAAACTAACATTTCAATTCACATTAGAATGGAACTCCTGGCATACGTCGATCAAAATCATCATCACATTTTATTCTTATAGTACCTGTATCTTCAGTTTTCTTTGCCAATATTTTTCCATCCTTGACCCACACAAACTTCCACCCTCTCATTTTAGCAGCTGTGCGAGTTTTGTAGAATAATCTTTTCAATTCTGGAGTCAGATGTTCACAAACAAATAACTTGTCTTCCTTTGCATTACCTTGAACTTTGCCTATTGTAAGATTCCGTGTTTTACTTCTGTCAAGCCACACTCTCCTCGCCTCAGTTGATTTGAACTTGACCACAACAATAGGTGGTATGCCTTGTTTACGTACATTCTTTGGGTTAGCATACACGCGATAACAGTCTTCAACTATATATATATATATATATATATATATATATATATATATATATATATATAATATATATATATATATATAAATATATATATATATATATATATATATATATATATATATATATATATATATATATAAGCCGGAGCTCAGCTCCGGCTTACTTTTAGCCCTGAGATATAATATATATATAAATATATATAATAATAACATAGAGCGTAACTTCGTTTAGACTTGGTCATTGCTTTCGCGGAAGTAAACGTTGATGAATGCAGTGAAACGTGCACCACACGTTGGGCAATTGTCGAGCAGATACCCGCAATCATAGCACGCAGCAATGTGTCCACAAGGCATAAAGACAATGCCGAGTTCTTTCTTGAGGCAAATCTTGCATAGGGTTACATTGGTAGGTGGAACTGCAACAACAAAATGATATCATTAAGACATATCATTAAATAGATCAAGTAAATTATTCTTTTCTACTCATTTTTTTTTTTTTTTTTTTTTGTACATTTAAAAAAACAATGTTCACAATAAGTTTTGAATGCCTTAATTTGATAAAAAAATATTAATGTTTCTTAACTTCTGTACAATGTCTTAGATTCCTCCTTAAAGCCATAGACCAAATAAAACAACATGTGTTTTAATGAATAAATAAACACGAAATGGGATCTTCAAAACTGTTAACAATTTTTACCAGAATGTTAATGTAGCCCCTCGAGAGAGCGTGAAAATACTGTAAAATATGCAATTTGCGTGACTATTTATGTTTATGACGTCAGAAACATGCAAAAATTAGTATGAAAATGTTGTGCGGGTTACATAAATTGAAATTTCTGACCAGTACTTCGGAACTACAGTTGGGTTTTGAGACAAACTAAAGTTATTTATGTAAGTCCCATCAAGTGTTTTGTGATGTAAATGCTCATGTTTTTCTTTGGTCTATTCCTTTAACTTAATACAAGTGACTATTTTTTTTTTATAATTTACTTAACTGGCAACATAAAAACTATTATAGCTGCAAACATGCATTATTGTGCAACAGAAAACCTTGCAATTTACGTATAAATATAAGTAACTTCTTACCTAGTAGATCCTCCAGTTCTTCAACCTCTGCGCCCAATGCTTGATGAGAGTCTATGTTCGCAGGTAGAATTAATTTCGAACTTCTTTTACCTGCAGCCTCTCTATTTGTGACGTCATCGCTTGAAGACTGTCCATCAAGGGTTGCTTGCTGCAAATATAACCAAAACTACAATTAATTTTTGGAATAAATATAGGGTGTATTCGCATGACGTCATATTTAATACGCTTGGAGGCCATATACTGGAGAAGTGAATAACATTAATCTCAGCTTAGGACAAACTTATAGCTTAAGCCAAATTTCTTTGGCAAATTTTTTGTTATTGTTATTTTTCTTACATACTTGAGATAATAATTCAACATATTTACAGCATCAATGCTCTAATTTTTTTTTTTAAGTGTTAAACTCGTAACATGAGTTAATTTCCTATGCCACTCATGTTATTGATTGATCCAACATGGCATCAACTTTAACATGAATATATATATATATATATATATATATATATATATATATAATATATATATATATATATATATATATATATATATATATATATATATATATATATATATATATATATATATAATATTATATAGGCCTATACACACACACTAAAAAAATTATCACAAAAAAATCAGGACTAAAAAAATTTTAAGGTTAATTTTATTGCACAGTATATAATATTTATTCTAAATAAATCCATTGTACTACATATGTGAACTTCCAAATTTTGATTTATTTTTTTATATGAGTTCAGTACATTTAATTATGTTTTTGAAAGTCTCAAAAAGACGTCACAGTCTGCAACTAATGCATATTAGTTTAAATTTATATTAATTAAAAAAATTTAAGCTAAGTTAAAGTTTGTGTTGTTTGCAATTAATGTGTGATTAAAGTATTTTTGTCACAATTAAAAGTTACGAAAATGATGAACATAATACGACATTTTATGAAAATATTTTACGTTCAAAGAGTTTACTTTTATTATATACATTTTTATGGAAATTTTGATTAATGTAACTAATTAATATGCATTTTAATTATTTTATAAAATAAAACAATTATATTTTGGAAATTTATTTAAAATGTTTAAATTTTACTCAGCTTTTGTGTCTAATTATGAAATGAAAAACTGATATACTGTATTAAATCCTATAGCATGCAAGTATTAATATAATCTAGCTGATTATAATATAGTACTCTTATTTTATTTTCCTTTGTGCTTTTTTTTAAAATAAGGATAATTATTTATTTATTTATTTATTTATTCAATTATTTATTTATTTATTTATTTATTTATTTATTTATTTATTTATTTATTTATATATTGTGTGCTTTGTGTGTTTTTTTACACCGCCTTGTCATGTACGTATGTTTTAACTTTGCATTTCCAAAGCATTTCATTACAACTTTACAAATACAAAATTAAAACATATTATATGATAAAGTGTACTAATAACAACAAATCAATGATTATTTAAAGTAATAAGAATTTAGAAGTAAAAGATACAAAATTAAATAGATAGAAGTAACAAGTGCCACCTAGATTAAATTAACAAAACGCAAACGCTATATAGGACGAATCCTACTGCGCGCGGTGCGCTAAATCTAACAAAAATTATTTCGTAGATTCTACAAAACAGCGCGCAGTTAGATAATGTAGTATATGCACGCTTTGTTGCGTAAACGAGGAAATTCAAATTGCCACAAGTTTAACCGAGGTCTACTGAATTATTATTAGTAAAGTTTGATTGGTTAGAATAAAAAGATGATAATCATAATGTCTGATTTACAAACACTGATTTGTAATATTAAGAAACAGGTTAAAGTGTTATTAATGACCAACAAGGATTTTTGTTTAAAAATAAATGTGACAAATGACAATAGAAAATCCACAGAAAGAAAAAAGTAGTATTTATCATATTAAACGTTTCTTACAACAGTTTGTAAGTTTATTAATTTATTATATGAATAGAATTTAATAAATTTAAGTTCTCATTCGTGTATTTGTACATGTGTATAATAAATATATGCAAATTCTTATGATACAATATAAAAAGGTGTTTTTATGAATGAATATAGGGTCTATGCATTCATGTTAAAGTCAACGCCATGTTGGATAACTCAATAACATGGGTGGCATAGGAAAAAAAAAAAATTTTAAAAACACTATGCAATATTTTTGAGAACATTGATGCTGTAAATATGTTGAATTAATATCTCAAGTATGTAAGAAAAATAACAATAAAAAAAATTAAACGATTTTCCAAAGAAAATTGTCTTAAATGAAGTTTGTCCTATGCTGAGCAATGTTATGCACTACTCCAGTATGGCCTATCCAAGCGCAATAAATATGACGTCATCCGCATACACCCTATGTTGCGATAAAACAGGGGCATTATTATAATTATTATTTGATATTTGCGAACCGTTGATATTTCAACAATAAAAACGTTAATGACGTCACAAGAGTTGAGATTAAATAGAAAAATCATAGATTTGTAACGGCTAAAGTTTAACGTTTATTCCATAGTGATTCTAACGCTTGTGACGTCATTTACGCTTTTATCGTTAGATTGTCAATGTTCAGTGACGTCATAACCGTTGATTCTACAATACTTACAAGCTACAACGATTTTTTGTGCGTGCATAATTATTTCCTTGCATATATGGCAAAGACAATACATACCTCACACGGCATATATGATTTTGTTGTTACAAGTACTGTACACTCCTCCCGAATAAATCTGACCGGTTACTTTAAAGTTTCCCTATATATTTAACATGTGGAGACATGAACGCTGCGGTCAGATTTATTCGGGAGGAGTGTACCTGTTGTGAGTCAAGTTGTGGCCCATTGAAGGTCACGTGAGAACACCATGGAAACCACTTCGCGTGCTCCAACCATGGATTGTCAGTCCTGCCCCAGTCTTTTAGTCCACCGCCACATTGGAAGCAAATCACACGGTCACCTTTACCTGAAGTCAAACGTCTTTCTTATTAGTACAACAGCATAAATACATATTATCTCTCGTCTGGTAGCACACATAATTATACGAGAGAGAGAGAGAGAGAGGTCAACTTATTAAAGAAATAGACAAGAGGAAAACCTAATAAAAAAAATACTTGATATAGGACTTACGTAAATAACGTCTCAACACCCAACTGTAGCTCCGTAGCAGCAATAAAAAAAATTCAATTTATGCACCCCTCACAACCTTTTTTTTTTTTTTTTTTCTTTACTAATTTTTTTATGTTTCTATCGTCAGAATAATGGACAGTCACCCAAACTGCATACTTTACAGTATTTCACGCTCTCTTGTGGGGCTATATACATTTTAACATTCTGGTAAAAATTGTCAACAGTTTTGAAGATCCCATTTCGTGTTTATTCATTACTAAGCAAATGATGTTTTATGTTGTCTATTGCTTTAACTTGTGACATTGGCTAAATTATTAATGATTAGCTTTTTTTATCAGCTAATACCTCGCAAACTGAATGCGTCGTGAAATATGTATATAATTCACATAAAACAATATATGAAATGTTACTTAAAAGTTTAGCTACCTCAAACATTTATGTACACGATCAAATATTTAAAGAATAGGCCAGAGAAAAACATAAGCATTTATATCACAAAACACTTGATGGGACTTACTTAAATAACTTTAGTTTGTCTCAAAACACAACTGTAGCTCCGTGTAGCAGTGATCAGAAATGTCGATTTATGCAACCCGCACAACATTTTCATACTAATTTTTGCATGTTTCTGACGTCATAAACATGAATAGTCACGGAAATTGCATACTTTAAAGTATTTTTACGTTCTCCCGTGGGGCTACATTAACATTCTGGTAAAAATTGTCAATTGTTTTGAAGATTTCATTTTGTGTTTATTCATTAAAAAGCACATGTTGTTTTATGTGGTCTATGGCCCTTCATTAAAACATTTATACTTTCAAGACGCCACTTAAATTTAAATGTTCAAACTTTAAAGTGCTAAATTTGAAACTTTTTAAAGAATACTAAAACTGTTTTGGGACATTGCTATAGGGTGTTTTCATTCATGTTAAAGTCGAAAAGCACTCAGAGTGACGTCATGCGCACACACCCTATATTGACGTAAACGTACAATAGCGGGATATGAAGTAGGTGTTGTTCATGACGTTTCTTACCTGAACACGCAAAACTCCATGATTAAAACACAGAACAACATCCACCAAAGGTTATCCTGCTACATCATTTATCAAACCGTGAAAAACTACATACCCACAATAATAAAATTATTTTCATTTATCCTTCCCTTCAATAATTAATTTTATTTTCCAATCATTGTATTTTTTAAACTGTATATAATCTAAACTTATTGTAACAATAAATTTTCTTATTATTTGAGTAAGTCAGTTAAAGCGAGAGATACTAACAGTAAGTCAGTATCTGAGTCGTTAGATATTGCGGGATTTGATTGAAAAGTCGTGAACAAAGAAAAGCTGAAAGTTTGCACAGTGATACATAAGATAAAGTATCTTCAAAAGTATAAAAATTTTGGCGTTTAACCAAGCTAGATATTAAAATATGATTGCTTTGAAATTTTAGACCCATAAGAGCCCAGCCCATGTTGATTTCATAAATTGTTTTCTCACTTATCTGATAGTCATGAGTTCTAAAATGGCATCATAAAGTTTCGATGTTTTCTTTTTAGATTTTGAGATACAATCATCTGAATACAACCCATATAATTTACTTGTATAAAAAAAGCCAGCATCTGCCAGTTGCTCAGGTCTCTGGGGAAGACTGCTCGACCACAAGGTATAACTGCCGAGGCGAGCGGGTAGACTCGAGTACTTGGGATGTTTGACTTGTGTGTGCACCAAATTGCCCAGATCTGCAGAGTTCGTCAACCCAGAACCTGTGACAAACGTATGATACAACACATTATATAATACTGTATGTACGTACATACATACAACCCGACAAAACAAAGATCACATATTTTTATTATTTTCACAACCAGATGCACCCCGTTTTATCGAACATTTTTCTAATCAATGTAAAACTGACGTTTAAATATGTGCTACTTATATTCTTACAGTTAAAAAAATATCAAATATTAATAACATTTATAAAAATAAAATAAAAAATAATAATACTAATCTGAAATTTTTTAAATAAATTCACAAATTTATCGATTCAGGTGTGTTTTTTTCTTTAGAATTTGTATTAAGTTACCCCCCTCCCTTCCAGTTTTACTAATAATTTATGTATACAGAAATGTAATTTACCTGTTCCATTCAAATACGTGGAGTGCGCATCTGCATTTTCCTGGTTGTGCAAACTCCTTTCTTCTCCCAACTTGACATTGCCCACATCCCTGTTATTTATAAAGGGACAGTGACTGTTCCAACGTTTGTGCTCGGTCTCCGCGGTGTCCCCGCACTCCCAGCCTCGGATCTCCAGACGACAAAAGGTGCAGCGGGCGGCGTCGCCATTGCCAGTGTAGTAGAAACCCCAGCGTGCTAGATCTAAAGCTCCTACGAAGATATGCTCTGCAGGCTGAGGCTAAGTACACCAAGTTATTTTAGAAACGAGACTTAAAATATTTTGACTGCACCAATATGACGATTTAATGTATAACAATAAGAGAGGTATTTCCTGCTGAAATTCTCCACCTTAACCACTTATACTTTCTCAAAATGAAAAAAAAAAAAAAAATTATGTCATAATATATAGCATTTATGTCATTTTAAATTGGTATAATATAATTAATTATGCTAAGTTGCGTAATTAACATGCAGGGTTTACGAACAGTGATTGTTTATGTTTACTGAAAATGCGGAAAAGGAAGTGCCGGAAGAGGAAACCACGTGCCGATAAAAGTGGGACGTAACTCAGGCCTATAGCTTGCTGCTGGCACCAACTTTTCTGTCACGTGGTTTCCTCTTCCGGTCACTTTCTTTTCCGCATTTAAAGTTAACATAAGCGCTTCTTTTGCTTTACTTCTATCATGGGTTGTTTATGTTCACTCAAAATGCGGAAAAGGAAAGTAACCGGAAAAGGAAACGTGATGGTAAAAGTGGGAGAAAAGTTGTTGCACGCAGCAAGCTAGGGCTGAGCTACCTCCTACTTTTACCGTCACGTGTATGGTTTCTTTTTCCGCATTTTGAGTAAACATAAGCAATCATGTTGTGATGATCGAATTCTTCAATAAAGAAAACGAGTCAACTTATATGCGATGAGTAAACGTCATGGAAACTAGACAAAAGGAATAATGAGTGGACGAGCACATTTTAATGTGCTTTGATAGAAGTCAAGTAAAAGGCGGAGCATAGTGCAGCAATGTGCTTTGATAGAAGTCAAGTAAAAGGCGGAGCATAGTGCAGCAATGTGCTTTGATAGAAGTCAAGTAAAAGGCGGAGCATATAGTGCAGCAATGTGCTTTGATAGAAGTCAAGTAAAAGGCGGAGCATAGTGCAGCAATGGGCTTTGATAGAAGTCAAGTAAAAGGCGGAGCATAGTGCAGCAATGTGCTTTGATAGAAGTCAAGTAAAAGGCGGAGCATAGTGCAGCAATGGGCTTTGATAGAAGTCAAGTAAAAGACGGAGCATAGTGCAGCAATGTGCTTTGATAGAAGTCAAGTAAAAGGCGGAGCATAGTGCAGCAATGTGCTTTGATAGAAGTAAATTAAAAGGCGGAGCATAGTGCAGCAATGTGTTTTGATAGAAGTCAAGTAAAAGGCGGAGCATAGTGCAGCAATGTGCTTAGATAGAAGTCAAGTAAAAGGCGAAGCATAGTGCAGCAATGTGCTTTGATAGAAGTCAAGTAAAAGGCGGAGCATAGTGCAGCAATGTGCTTTGATAGAAGTCAAGTAAAAGGCGGAGCATAGTGCAGCAATGTGCTTAGATAGAAGTCAAGTAAAAGGCGGAGCATAGTGCAGCAATGTGCTTTGATAGAAGTCAAGGAAAAGGTGGAGTAGTGCAGCAATGTGCTTTGATAGAGTCAAAGAAAAGGCGGAGCATAGTGCAGCAATGTGCTTAGATAGAAGTCAAGTAAAAGGCGGAGCATAGTGCAGCAATGTGCTTTGATAGAAGTCAAGGAAAAGGTGGAGTAGTGCAGCAATGTGCTTTGATAGAGTCAAAGAAAAGGCGGAGCATAGTGCAGCAATGTGCTTTGATAGAAGTCAAGGAAAAGGTGGAGTAGTGCAGCAATGTGCTAAGATAGAAGTCAAGTAAAAGGTGGAGTAGTGCAGCAATGAACACCTCTATATTATTGTCAGCATCAAATCGTATTGGTGCGACATAAATAATTATAAAAAAAAATTGTCGCATCTTAATTAAAACTTGCTATACATAGACGTTAGGTTGTTAAACACTATAATTATATTTTTAATATATAAATTGCTATATCTTCTATAATAATTACACACTGTTAACTACACGCAACAAAAAAAAAAAAAAAAAAAAAACTAGAAAAGTAACAGGTAGACATAAACTAGAACACAGGTATAATTATACTACAATAATACCTAACGCTGGTGCAATATGCTACAATAAAGGTGTGACTCACTAAAATTAAGTGGTATAACTTATAACTACCTGTTCCAAATTAAAGTTTACCTATGCAAACAAGATATTCATGTACACTCTTCTCGAATCAATCTGACCGCAGCAATCATTTCTCCATATATGTTAAATATATAGGGAAATTTTAACGTAACCGTTCAGATTTATTTGGGAGGAGTGTACTATGGCCAAAAGTTCTCAAACAATTTGCTTAGGCAACCCGCAACCATATACTATCTTTATGAGAAAACGCAGAAACCGCCGTTGCCCAGTTCGGAAACTTTTGGCCATAGAGCAGTACATACTGTAACTGCCATAAGTAGTATTTTTTCCGTATATAACACATTTATATATAACATCATAATTTCTATACTGTTTTGCATAACAATGAACTACTTGCAATGAAATGTTTTTAATTGTTGCGCAGTAAGTAAGTGAAAACAATTTTTCTATAAGAAATGCATTTTTAAGAATATTTCAAATTATTTTAAAAAGTTCGTTCATTGCAAGTGGTCCATTGTAACCCTTATTTAGCAAAAAAGATTTATATTGTGTGCAGAGTGTATATCTAATATATCTATATAGTTCTTTAATAATAATTTTTATCAATTTTTTTTTTATTTATATGCATAAATTGTAATTTATTTTAGCCAAATACTAAAGAGAGAGAAAGAGCACCATAATTTTAATACATATAATATACGTTATAGCAAAAAAGTGAATACTTACTAATTTTGGCCAATTGTTTTTCAAGAAGGAGAGTATTCTATTTGCTTCGTATCGATAGTCCGTAGTATCCGCATTAATTGCAATATTTGAAGATTTATCACAGTCATGAGGCTCGATGATCAGGTCAGAGGTCACGTGGTTCAGTACAAGGGGGCAGAACTGACACCTCGCCGTGCCGTTACCCGTAGAATAAAAACCGAATTTAGCTAAACATGACGGGAATTCAAACAAGCGATGCATGCTGTAGCTGAGAAGACGTTGAATCTCATTGTTGTAAGTGATGTCACGACCTCCTATCGCCTCGTCCAAAGTACCTGACGTCTTATCTGCAGCTTGGTCGTTATTTTCAACAGTGACGTCACATGTTTCTATATTATCTACTGTCATGTTGCTAGAATGTCTGAAAACAATAAAATTGTCACTTATTAAAAAAAAATTTCCACAATGAAATTTTAACAACACACTCAACCGAACTTTTTTTTCTTTATTCAGTTTTTTTTTTAGCTTCCTTTCATTACAAGTGTACCAAATTCCAAGGGCAATATAGGACGTTCTTTAAAATTATATATATATAAATATATATATATATATATATATATATATATATATATATATATATATATATATATATATATATATATATATATATATATATATATATATATATATCGATGCCTCCGCGTCAAAAGCGAGCATCTACACTTTCCAGATTTCCGACCAAACGACTATCTACACTTTCCGAGCAGCACTGTAACCCGACTAGCGGCCATAAGCTTAACATTGCAGATGCTCGGCGGCGGAAAGTGTAGATAGTCGTTATGTCGGAAATCTGGAAAGTGTAGATGCTCGCTTTTGACGCGGAGGCATCGATATATATATATATATATATATATATATATATATATATATATATATATATATATATATATATATATATATATATCCACACATATATATTAAAAACATATAAAATTACATTTAATCAATTTATTTAATTTTTTTTCATAAAATATAAATTAATTTAGGGGTTAGCGTTTGTAAAACTTCAGTGGGCCAGTCAGACTTCAACCGTGCAGATACAAAACTCTTTTTTTCTTTGTTTAACTACTTTTTTTTAAATACAGATGATTTTTAATTTTATTTTTAAATCATTCTGCAAATGTTATTTACAATTTATATAGTTTCATTTAATTTGTAAATGCTTAATTTCTTTCAAATTTCTAGTTTTTTTATTTTTTTTTAATTCATATTTTTTTAGCAACATATTTATTGCCTCTTTAAAAGCTGCCAACGCTCAAAACAAATAATTGTTATTATTTGAAATCAACGTAAACTAGGATTAGTTAATTTTAATTAGATACGTTTTTTGTCATACCCTATGAGAGGGTTGTAATATGCAATATTTTGCATTTTGTTCATAAACTATAGTCTTTGGTTTAATACCTAAAATGTCAAGAACGATACTATACATTCTCTCACACTTATGTAGCCTCATATTTATAAAATATTACCCAAATGATAACGACTTTTTTACATTGAAAACGAAAAAAAAAAGGTTTTTCGATAACTATAATATGTATAATCGTTATAATCATATATATGTTGACAACCATTGCCGAATTTGCTCATATATATATATATATATATATATATATATATATATATATATATATATATATATATATATATATATGTATATATATATATATATTTATATATATATATATATATATTTATATATATATATATATATATATATATATATATATATATATATATATATATATATATATTATATATATATATATATATATATATATATTTATATATATATATATATATATATATATATATATATATGAATGAGGAAAAATTTTGGTCTTACCTTCCACTTGAAGACCCTGGGCTTTACACTCGCTGATAGTTTATATTGAATTTTAACAAAAATTAAAATTACGTCACTAAATGTACATATTAAAAACTCAATTCAATAGTCTTTAAAATTATACATAGCTATGTTAAAATTAACTCACACAAACATGAACGTTTTCGGAAAGCATTAATACCATGCATGTGTGAAAGAGAATATATTGGGGAAACGAGTCGTCCGCTTGAGATAAGAGTAAAAGAACATAGACAAAAGATAGACAAAGAAGACGCGGAATATTCTAAATTAGTAGACCATGCACTTGAAAACAAACTTGATATTAGATGGGATGAGGCAAAGGTAATTGGTAGAGAGAGCCATTACAAGAAAAGAAAAATATTAGAAGCAATAGAGATGGCGAGAAGAAAAAATGACACGATAAGTCAACCCAGTTATGATGTACCCCCGGTTTGGACATCACTCTTACAGCCATATAAGAAAGATATACCACAAGACCGTATAGAGAGAGAGAACAAAGTTGAAGTGCAAAATAACAACCATTCCCCCCTCCCATTGCGTAGGTCAGTGCGCATCGGGAGACGAACCAATTTTTCATAAGTTCAGTGACATAGGAGTAAGGAAAGCCGACACACGTGTAAAAACGAATACTTTCCGAAAACGTTCATGTGTTTGTGTGAGTTAATTTTAACATAGCTATGTATAATTTTAAAGACTAGTGAATTGAGTTTTTAATATGTACATTTAGTGACGTAATTTTAATTTTTGTTAAAATTCAATATAAACTATCAGCGAGTGTAAAGCCCAGGGTCTTCAAGTGAAAGGTAAGACCAAAATTTTTCCTCATTCATCATGTCACCTCGCTCGAAATTCAATTTTTACAACATATAACATATATATATATAATATGCTACGTTTACAATCGTTGTCCCTGCTAAGCAATCATTTATATTATTACCATTAAATTATTTATATGTAATATATTTCTAGGGAGTAAATAAGACGTAAGATGTAAGTAAAATTGCATTTAAAAAAAAAAAAAAATTTGGTTCACAATCTTAAATAAAAGAAGTTTAGGTATCTTTATATAATGTATATAATTAATCACCATATATATCCTTGTAGCTGTTATAAGTAGGATAACTTTTTTACATTTTGTATGTTATGTTTATACTATATCTAAATCATAAAAAATTGACGAAGACATTACTTGAAATTAATATTTAAATGTATTACGGATGTTTAAGATACTTGAGATTTTAAAATACACACGTCAAAAAAATAATAAGAAACTTTTTAAACATATTATATATATTATATCACCGCTAGACCTTACTTTATTATATAGTTACTTTGTTTTAAAAAGAATAGTAGAAGATGGAATAAGTTTTCTTTTATGTTTTATTTTTTCTTATTCGATTACTAAAACATTGTTATTATTTTTCTTTATTACGTATTAAATATTTTTTAAACACAAAAGTGTACATACACGCCATCTTGTGGGAGGACTTGCAAAGAACATTTAGATAAATATATATTTAAAAAAAATTTACTTTACATACAATTATTACAAGATATTTTATGTTTTTCTTTATTACAGAACAGCTTTTAAATAATCTTTTTTCTTTTTTAAATATAAATATAAAATTATTCTCTTTTAATTTTTGTTATTATTATATTCCTTATATACGCGGGCACGCGCATGCGTCTTGCATACCTTCTAGAATATTCCTTGTAGATTTTTTTTCTTCTCTACGTAAGACTTAATTTTAAAAATTGATTGCAGCATAATTAATTAGCGCTGAGTATTTGTTAAATTTCTGTATATGCATGTTTCGATATTTTTCTAATAATTTAGTTTACATAAAATTAGTTTAATGTTAATAAATATATGTAATTTGTTAGTACATAAATTTTATATAATATAAGACCTAAATATTTATCAAATTATCATGTATTGCTATGCATGTATTTTACATTTTATGTGGAATATAACTACATGATAGTAAACAATGATTATAAATAAATAAATTTACTTACAATATCACTCTAGAATAAAGTCCTTTTTATACAGGTTTGTCTCTCAGTAAACCTGACACTCTCGACAACCTCACGTATAGTAGAATAAACGATAAATGGTGGGCTATAGACTTTTTCGAACAATTGTAAGACTTTTTTAAACGTCCAATTTCAGCTTTACATATTAGACTAAAAATCAATCACATTTTACCATTATTTTATTACACTTTTAAATAATAGACTAGATAGGCACAATGTTTTGGTATTATAATTGAGGTATTATAACAACATATTGTATTATAATTTACTTAGAATGCAAAATATATATGGCCTGAAAGATTATTTGCTAAAAGAATCCACTGGCCGTAATCTTTAAATTTTATATGGCTAGATATGGAATAAAAATTGAAACAATACCAGTAGAGTACTCTAGAAGGGGGGAGTATACGCGCACCCTTTGTTGGGGTTTTTTGATCACGAAAAATCGCGTAAGTAATGGGAAAAATCGCGATTTTGAAACATCATAACTATTGAACAAAGGAAGTTACAGCATTGAAATTTTCACAGAACAAACTTCATTTTATGGCGATTTTATGGGTAAAATTTCAAAACTCTCAGTGTGTTATAAATTTAATTTATTTTAGCTTTAAAAATATCATATTTTGAAAATCAATACTCGACGCTCATTGGCTAATGCGCTCCAACAATGAAAAATAAAAAATAAACAAACTCAACGCTCAACGCTCTTGTGCTTGCTGTCTACAATGTTTATAGAAACACGCAAATATATTATTTTTATATAAATAATAATTCGCTACTTTTTATTTCTATAATTATTGTCATAATTACAAATCTAAGTAAAAAAAAAAAAAAAAATTAAAAATGCCAAAATTTTATATGTGCCTAATTTTTTACATTAAATTTTTAGTAACTCGCCAAGTCTATTAAAAATGCATAGTGACAACCTCTTAACTTAATTTATATACTTTAATTTTTTGCTACTTTTAGATTAAGTTTTTAGCTAAATTAATCTAAATTGCACTTTTGTATTATAATCGTAGTTTATTCATGCGTAATGTACTTATTGTGAATTGAGAATATGTTAATATATATATTGAATATACACTACTAATTATTTTATGTAAATTAAAAATAAATTAATACAGGAATAGAATGACATTTACCCCAAAGTAGTAACATTTACTAAAAAAAAAGTACAGGTGATAGCAGGATAGGTGAAGCAAAAAGCAGGAGTTCTCCGATTCAGCACAGAGCTAATTAAACCACTTACCAATGAGTATAATTTTAATATAAACAATCAAGATAATTAAATTTTTTATAACTTTCACCCTTATTGGATTAGGGGTCCCGGAAATTTATAAACTTTAGATGTTATAAATACATTACATTAAATTACCCTGAAATTTTTGCCGTTCTTACACGCTATATATCAAAGATCAAAGATAAAGAAAAGAAAAGAAAAAAAAAAAAAAAAAAAAACGCCTTGGACGTACTTTATCAGTTTTGTCTTTTATTGTGGAAGTTTTCCGTGTCTTAATCAAATATAATGACTAATATATACCCACAACCACAAGACATTTATTTATTTGCGTTTCAATTTTTTTTTATTAAATTATAAATATAGAGCCATTTTTTAGAGCCGAATTTAGAGCCATATTCGACCGTCCATACTTTGGAAAAGTACTAGAGCTCGGAAAAGACCGTGACCCCGCGCGTGGTTCAAAAGTAGCGTTCAATATAAAACTTTGAATATCTCCTTGAGTTTGAGCGCTATTTAGATGCGCTATTTTACCTCTAGATAAGCAAGATGTTTAACCTTTTTGTCATACCCATGCGATTTTCAACCCTAAGGTTTTTTACCCTTCAAAGGTTAAAGACCAAAAACACGATTTTCAATATTATTACTTTTGCTATATATGCTTTATTATTATTATTATTATTTATATATATATATATATATATATTATATATATATATTATATATATATATATATATATATATATATATATATATATATATATATATATATATATATATATATACAGGGCCGGCTTGAAAGCAGTTGGCCCGTGGAGCTAATGCTCTAGTTGGTCCGCACCCAATGGGGGGTCTGGGGGGCGCGAGTCCCCCAGTTTTCGCCGCAGGCGAAAAATTTTTAAAAAGGGGGGCATGGCACGTGCTTTTTAACGCTAATTCTGAACTAACTTTTTATTTTTTCTCTCTTTACAACCACGTGTAAAACTATTTATATGGAAAAGTATACATTTATTAATCTATAGCATTTGATATACTGTTAGTTACATGAGCTGCTTAGGAGAAATTAAAAATTATTCTTTTTAGCAAGCCTAAAAAATCTAGTAGACAAAAATAGATGTATAATAGAAGAAAAATATTTTTTCTTCATTGAAGGAATATTTAACTGTTAGAGAGTATTATAAAAAATACAAATGAAATAGGAAAGAAAAAAAAAACAGCAAGAACCCAAGAACGCTATATGTAAGTTTATAATTAGAGCTATAAAAAGTTTGATTTTTTTTTAGACCGGATCTACTTTAAGCCCGTGTTCAGCTTAAAAATCAAGCTTACATCCGAAAAATGAGCTAAAACTTGGTTACCTTAACATTTGAGCCAATTTATAAAAACAAGCGTTCGAGCCTGTGAAGGAAAAAGCCCGTTTTTTATTGTATACAAATATAATGTTTATTTAAGTCAAAATTCGTAAATAAATTAAAAAAAAATACAAACAAACTTTGAAATACTATAAAGAAATAGATTTATTTTTTTCTCGTGTCATTCACGGTTTCAACTTGAGCTGGCTCATTCTCGAGCTAAAATCTCAAAAACCCGGGTTCAACTTTTTTTAAAGGTATACCCAAAAACTTTGGTCCGGGTGGGTGCTCGAACTGGTTTAAATTGCAGCTCTACATATTTATAATTCACAAATATTATAAAAAAAGGTGTAATGCTGATGTGAGCCACAGAATTCAGCGTGTGTGGGGCTTAATTCGTTTGCAACCAATTAATATTAAATTTAAAAGCTTTCAAAAATATAATAATGTATGTATACAAACATGATTATACGCAAGAAGTAAAGTGAAGAAAAAAAATATACGAAAGGTTTAAAAATAAATTTTGGAAATAATATCAGTAGTGTAATAATATTAACACATAATATTATATTCTAAAAGAAAAGTTTATGGCAGAGGTGTTTATTTGTTTCAAAAAAACGATTTCAGCTTATAGCGTTTTTTGTTTTTCTCTTTTGTTTTTGTTGTTGTTGTTGTTGTTGTTGTTCTTTATTGTTCTTTTTGGCCCGGATTGACCGTGGCCCGTGGTGCGATCGCACCATCGCACCACGGTCAAGCCGGCCCTGGTATATATATATATATATATATATATATATATATATATATATATATATATATATATATATATATATATATATATATATATATATATATTGTGAATTTCATTTCTGTGGTGTCTGAAAGTCATGTGGTACCTCCTATTAAAACAATACGAAAATAAATCTTTAAAAACCATTCCAATAGAAAATAAGGCGTAAAAATGATAAGAAAAAGAAGAAGAAGAAGAAAAACGTAAATAACACGGAAAAGCAAAGTTTACCCAAAATAAATATTTGGTGCTGAAATCTTATTGCCAGGACCTTTCTCATAGGGCACATTGCGTTTTAGCTCTATCTGACCCCCTGGAGGGTGTTTGGGGTGGGGTTTTCCACCCTATTATGATTCTAAAAACTTAAGTAAAAGTATTCGTGTCAGATATCGCTCTAGGCAAAATCGACCCTGCTGAGCTCGAATCCGTTGTCAGATTTTTGGTAGATGCCACTCCTAAGGTGATAGGGGTGGGTTTTTATTCTCAAAACAGGAAAATTTTTGGAAAATAAAGCAACATTGAATTGTAATAAAATGCAATATTTTCGTTAATCTAATTGCATATTCCAGTACTTCTGTTATATGTTTTAACATGAATCCTATGCATTTCCAGTTTATATCACTTTAAAGACGGTTGCAGGGTGCATTTTTCACCTTTATTTTATTATTTTTTTTAATTAAATGATTGGGTTACTTTACTTAAGAATGATATCTCACCAATCACCTAATTTAGAAAAAAGGTAAAAACAACAACCCCAGCTACCCTCTTTAAAGTGATTTAAACTGGAAATGCATAGGATTCATGTTAAAAACATACCAGAGGTACTGGAATATGCAATATTAGATTAACGAAAATATTGCATTTTATTACAATTCAATGTTGCTTTATTTT
Source organism: Ecdyonurus torrentis (assembly GCA_949318235.1). Lineage (NCBI taxonomy): Eukaryota > Metazoa > Arthropoda > Insecta > Ephemeroptera > Heptageniidae > Ecdyonurus > Ecdyonurus torrentis. Next base: position 52,497,213 of record OX439128.1, on the reverse strand, counting down.
CCAAAAATTTCCCTCTTTTGAGGATAAAACCCCACCCCTATCGCCTTAGGGGTGGCATCTACCAAAAATCTGACAATGGATTCGAGCTCAGCAGGGTCGATTTTGCCTAGAGCGATATCTGACACGAATACTTTTACTTAAGTTTTTAGAATCATAATAGGGTGGAAAACCCCACCCCAAACACCCTCCAGGGGGTCAGATAGAGCTAAAACGCAATGTGCCCTATGAGAAAGGTCCTGGCAATAAAATTTCAGCACCAAATATTTATTTTGGGTAAACTTTGCTTTTCCGTGTTATTTACTTTTTCTTCTTCTTCTTCTTCTTCTTCTTCTTCTTCTTCTTCTTCTTCTTCTTCTTCTTCTTCTTCTTCTTCTTCTTCTTATCATTTTTACGCCTTATTTTCTACTGGAATGGTTTTTAAAGATTTATTTTCGTATTGTTTTAATAGGAGGTACTACATGACTTTCAGAAATGAAATTCACAAAAAAAAATAATAATAATAATAATAAATAAATAAAAAATAAAAGCATATTATAGCAAAGGTTATAATATTGAAAATCGTGTTTTTGGTCTTTACCCCTTGAAGGGTAAAAAAACCTAAGGGTTGAAAATCGCATAAGCATGACGAAAAGGTTAAACATCTTGCTTATATCTAGAGGTGAAAGTTTCATCTAAATAGCGCTCAAACTCGAGATATTCAAAGTTTTATATTGAACGCTACTTTTGGACTACGCGCGGGGTCACGTTCTATATATTCCGAACTCTAAAGTATAGTACTTTTTCAAAGTATGGACGGTTGAATATGGCTCTAAATATTTTAAGATGTATTTCAAAAGATAATTACTAATTAGGTAAAAAGTTTATTTTGCATACATTTTCTACATCTCTCTGCAAACCCCAGTCTTCACTTCAGTGGTATAAAGATCATATTGGGAGAAACCGCATTTATTAATCATCTTATTTTGCCATGAAAATATAGGGCGTAATTACATCATTCTATGCAATAAATGAAGAAGAAGAAAAAAAAAAAAAAAAAAAAAAAAGAATACGAATGATGAAAAGTTATTGTAAATAAAAAATAAACATTAATTAAGTGCGGAGAAATAAGTAAAAACACGTGCAACTTATTAATTTTTGGTATATTTTTCGCGATCGAGCGTAGTTTCAAAAATCGACACTGCTGGTATAGAGATAAAAGATTAAATCTAAACTTTTATGCTAATTATTTTTATGAAAAAAAAAGCGCAAATTTCATTACTCTACTGGACTAGGGAAAAGATTAAAAAAACGAGATGTTTCGTGTATATTATACCTATTATATTTACGTAAAATCGATATACTGATGATGTTTTTAATATCGATAAACAACCTAATTCCATATACTTATAAAGAAAACGTAATTTAATCAGTCATGGAGTATCGGTATCGACTACGATACGATATCCGATACTATACCGATACTTTTATCGTATCGGTATAGTATCGGGGCCTTTTTTTAACTTAGTATCGAATATCGGTATCGATCACCGATATCAGTAAAATATCGTCGAATTTCGATACTTTTTTCCGATACTTTGAGACTTTTGCTCGCTCTCATAAAATAAGTCAAAATCAGGGTCGGACTGGCAATCAAGGGGCCTCGTCCGCAAAAGGGGTGTAACACCCTCTTTAGGGGCCACAAAAGGGGCGTAACACCCTAGTTACGCCCCTTTTTGGGCCTTAGGGGCCTCCAAACAGGCGGGGCCACGTCCGCAATTGCGGACTTGCTCTTATGGCCAGTCCGAGCCTGGTCAAAATACAAAAAAAAATACAAAAAAAAAATACAAAAAAAAATAATAAAAATAAAAACTTTAGAATTTAGAAGCAACGAGAACATTCCACAAGTAGTGATTATCTGGACAATAAAAGTCACTCCTATATTTTTCATTTTGCTATAACAACAGCTATATAGGGCAGGGCGACGTGCAAAAAAAGTATTTTTATTTTATACCTTTTCAGTATAAGTATTAAAAGAATAAAGCATGGAGCCACCAGGTAAAGCTAAAAACTGTTGTATTTTACATACAATAAAAATAAAACCACGGTGTTAAATTTTTTTTCTGAGCGATTGTCGTCAAGTTTCTGAGAAATCCGTCGTGTGCTTGTACACTATCTATGATCTCTCCTAATGACTAAAGCGCCGGTAGAAAGCACAATAAAATAATATAACCCAATGATTGACATTTTAAAACTTTGAACTGTAAATTAATTCAATGCATTACAAATAACAAAAGATGGAGCATACTTCCATTAATATCTTTCTACGAAATTTTTACAAGGTTAAAAATTTTAAAAGGCTTACAAAATTAAAGGATTTTGGCGACCAGAGGGGAAATTTGGACTTTAACCCCTTTGGTTTAGCGGGGATGATTTGAGCCCCACCATGGGGACACGAACTGTTGACATAGGAAACTCAGCGGTTTTCTTCAGATTCGTGGATACTTTCAGAGGATTAACATTAATTTAGCTCACGTTGTTATATAATAACCTTTTTAAAAAACATCTAGAGGTAAGTACTTTTTTCGTATTATATATTATTATTTTGAATTTTATTTTGTTGTATGCGCATTCAAAAACTAAAAATCGTCAGCTTTTTGTAATTATATTCGCATAAAAATGACTATGTAAGACGTTTAAAATATTTAAATTATATTAACAGTAAGACGAAGAAAAAAAAAAACAGGAGTGTGATTCATTCTTTTACTGATCTATAATAATTAAATTATCTATTTATTTTATTTTTTTTCATTATTTATTTATTCATTCATTTTTTAATTGTGATGCCAAAAGCACTAGATATTTTTCTAAAGGTTAAAGGTTAAATCTAGTGCATTTGTTACTAAACAATTTTTGATTAAATAATAAACAAAATATACACATTACAATATATGACAATAAAATTTCAAGTTCTTTTTAGTTTTTAATTCATAATTTATATAATATAAATATGCTTTATGATAATTTTCATGCACTGCTTTAATAAACAATTAAGATTAGAGAGATTATATATGATGAAAAAAAAATCAAGCCACCTCCATAATCATTGAAACCTTCTTAGACAATAATTAAATTTATTTTGCCTTTTTCCTTTTCTTTTGAATTTGTTGATAGTTGTTGTACATAATTATAAAGTAAGTTCAAGGTAAATGTTTCTAAATGTTTGCTAACTATACATAACAAGTACTTAAGATTATATAAGACAAAAAAAAAAATCAATGATAAAAAGAGTTTAAAATTATAAAACTTGTATTTTTAATTATTATGTTTGCTAAACTAAAGCACGATCAATTGATAAATTATTATTAAAAGTTCCATTACAGGAATATTATAATTTTGAATTTTCTATTCATTTTATATGCTTAATCGGTGTTGGTACAATAAAAAAAAACGAAAGCTAAAGATACTTTACTTTATCAAATAAAAAATACCATGAAAAAAAATTAAATTTATTAAATATTTGAAAATTAATTCTATACTAAATAAGGAAATTGCTAATTCATAAATATATTATAAAAGTGCCTGGAAACAGTAATAAAGGATATTCTATCATTCAATGTCATTAAACGAATTAAATTTTTAATTTTATTATTATTTTTTTAAATCTACTATAATTTATTTTTGTCATTTTAGTTTAACAAACGAACAATAGAATAAAATAAATAAATAAATAAATAAGTGAATATTAATATAGGTAAATAAAATAATAAATAAATGTGATAAAAATGTGCATGGATTTTATTATATAAATTTATATCTCAAAGATGAGAGAGAAAAAAAATGAAATTTTTGGTGTAATATTTATGTACGAGATATAGCAAAAATATCGAAAAAGTATCGGAAAATATCGGTATCGTATCGGTATCGTATCGGAGCAAATTTTTTTTGCGAGTATCGTATCGGTATCGGTATCGGCAAAATTTAAAAATATCGGTATCGTATCGGTATCGAAAATTTTGGTATCGACTCCATGACTGAATTTAATATCGCTTAAATCAAATTTATGAACATTTATAGTAAATATAGTAAAAATAAAATGATTTAAAAAAAATACTTGCCATTGTTATCACGATAATAGCTTCGTAAAAAATACAGCGTTTTCAGAAAAGCGTTCAAAATTGAACACTAAATAACGGTATTTGCGAATTATTGCGACTTTTGAATTTATGTTATTTTTTTCGCCAAATAATAAAGTTTCATCTGTGAAAATTTCATAACTTGACAACGTTTGGGTACAGTTTTATGAGTCTTCAAAATATCATTTTTTCCCATTACTTACGGTCATTTTCAGAACCAAAAAACCCCCATTTAAATAACATTGACTGACAACAATGAAAATTTTGGGCACGTCAGCCAATCAGATTTGAATATTCTCGATTTCAACAACCAATAAAATGGCTTTAAAAATTCTGCTGGATCGCGTATACTCCCCCCTTCTAGAGTACTCTAAATACCAGAAATAAACTTAATCTTTGAACTAGCAATGAAACACTTTCAATATTCAATGGCAATATTCTTAACGCATTTCTCATGGAAAAATTATGTCTACTTACTTTGCTGCAACAATTAAAAAAAATTCATTGCAAGATGGTTCATTTAGTAATAAATTATTATTATTATTATCATAATTAAGGGATAATATTTTCAATTAAAAAAAATTAAATAAATGCTAAACTTACTATATTCATTTTTAATTTGAGCACCAACAATATAATTATATATATATTGTCACTTTCAAGCGGTAACCTCGTATAGCACGCTACATGCAATTTGAAATAAATGAATCTAAAGTTAATACATTTTTTGCAGTTCTAATAATTGCTTTTTTAAAGTTTTATTATATCGCTGCTTGTTTACCACACCCTTAAGCATGAATATTCAAAATTTTACCTTTATAAATTGACATAATTTTTTATAATTAAAATTATTATATCAAAACTTATAAAACACAAAAATATTAAGAATGTTCTTAGAATGTTAATATCGTATGTGCAAATTAAAACGTAATTTGGTTCTTTTTTTAATTGTGGTTTTATGATATTATATGTAGATAAAAATAAACGTGGCTGCAGTTATATGAAAACCCTGTTTCAGCCCCTATGTAACCCCTAGATATATTTAAAAAAAATACAACATAATAGATATTAATAGGTTTAATTTTTTAGTGCGTTTTTAATTGAAATTTCATGTATCTAAAAGAATTAAGAAACCCTACATATTTAAACTTCAACCTATAATTCACCCTCTTTATACTGAAATTCTGAAAATATAAAATTTTCATTATTTTTTTCAGTTTAACATATTTAAATAAAGGTTGACACTATGGTTCACAAAAATCAAAGAAAAACATATTTGATAGCATAGGTAATTTAAATTTTATTATGCGTTAAAGTAAGGTCTACAAGTTTAATTTCAACATCAAAAAGTATTATCATAGTTATGACATTTTTTACTTTTATTAAATTTATTAAATTTTGCAAAATAACATTTTATATTTTGTTAATCTCATACTAAAATTTGAAGTAAAATTTAAATAAATTAACAACAGAACTATATTGAAGTAATAATTATACCTAATTTAAATTCTATAGATTATAATTAAAGAAGTGAATTTTTTTCGATTTAAAATACCTTTAAAACATTTCTTGACGGCTTCATTATCACAATAATTTATAATTGATGCCAAATCTTTTTTTTTTTCCTTCAGTAATATTAAATTTAGTATCATTACTTTGAATTTTACGAAGTTTTAATCGTGTAATTTTAGTAATTTTTTATTTTCTTTCTAAAATTTTTTAGACTACTTCCAGACGAGCAGAGAAATTATTTTTTTATTTAATTTAAAATCTGTTCTCTAAAACATATATAGCTGATTTGTTTAACCTTAAAGAATTATAAATTTTTTAAATTTAAGTTTTCTGATGCCAACTTGCAGTTTTTATTATTATTATTATTTTTTTGCATTTCAATTAATTAAAGTTCCACTTTTATTAGTTTTGGGTACTTATGGCAGTGCTAGCATAAGAGACACTGGACTCCATATCAAAATGTTTTGTATGTCTTTCAATGACGAACAGCATTTTTAAACTGAACAGAACTATATGTCCTGGCTTTTACTATATTTATGATCATAAGTTTAATTTAATATTTTTCTTGCAACAGTTTCAGAGCTAAAGTACTATTTGAATTGTTATTGTTTTGTGGTATACAAGAGTCAGAACAAAGAATCACAAGGTCTTTTGATTAAAGACAATCAAGCATATATGATTTGCTCGATAAATTTTGACAGTGAATTACAGATCTCATTAGCTACCCTCTGCCAGCAGTTTTGTTTCTCTATTAAATAATTATTGCTTACTTATGAATATTATTTATAGAAATGTTTTAAATATAATAAATATAATTTAACTCTATAGTAACGATCTTAAAGTGTGAGCTTTGAATTTCATAATATATATCTGGCACTGTCTGTCTGATTCACCGAAACTATCCATTTTACTCCTGTTGTCTTTAATAGATGTTTAATTTATAATTGAGATTGTTTATTAATATATTAAGAATATTATTGAATAAAATATTTGAGAAAAAGTGCAAAATGCAGTCACACATGTTGCAGAAAATATAGTCAGCTGAGATGATCACGTGACACAATTCAAGCCTTACGATTGGTTCGTGCACATGCGAGGTATTCTCTCTTTGTATTTTTGGTTTGTAGACATACGAGAAAAAAAAAATTTAAAAAAAAATTGGAAAGGCATGCTTGCGACATCTATACTTTTCAAATATTACTAATTCCATGCTTCTTAGTTCATTGGCGGTGGTTATAAACAGATGTAAATCTGATCCAGGTGAGAGGTTACATCAGGGGTTCCGCAAGGTTCCCTTTTGGGGCCCCTGCCCTTTAATCTTTATGTGGCTGATCTTCCCAATGTATTAAAGTTTTGTGAATGTCTTAATTTGTATTCGGAAGATGTAAAATTATATCAATGCATTACAACAATATCAGATTGCATGAAATTTCAAGGTGATTTAACTGCACTTTATTTATTGTGTGTAGAGTGAGAAATGGTTCTATGTTCTATCACATTTGCTAACAAAAAAAAAACGACATAATTTTAATTATTCAATCAAAAATTCTCTATTGAAAAAAATAAATGAAATAAAAGATCTTGGTGTTATTTTTGACTCTAGGTTAACGTTTGATTCTCACTTTTAACAAGATCAAATCAAATCAAATCAAATCATATATATATATATATATATATATATATATATATATATATATATATATATATATATATATATATATATATATATATATATATATATATAGTTTAGTGTGCCTAATGCATAGGCCAGTATTGGGGAAACCTCATTTTATTATATAAAAAAAAGTTTGTTTACATTGTAAGCATTCTTCTCCTATGGTTCTAGCTTAGATTGAGGTTAGATTGAGGGTTGATACTTAGTACTCTATTGAAAATATAAAAAATATTTTTCCTATGTTGGCCTCTGTGTATTCCTCCTATAACCAACAAAGTGGTGGCTTTTAGCTATAAGTAGTAGGGATATATAAGCTGTATCCGCTTGACGTCATATTAAATGCACTTGGAAGCCATACTGGAGTAGTGATTAACATTGCTGATCATAGGACAAACGTCGTTTAAGCCAATTTTGGGGGGGGGGGGGGGGGTATTGGGTAATTTTTGTTATTGTTATTTTTCTCACATACTTGAGATACTAATCCAACATATTTACAGCATCAAAGCTCTAAAAATATTAGTATTTTTAATCTGGCATAAATAATAATAATAATATGGCAAGCAAGTAAAAGAAAAGTAATTCTCCTACGACACGCATGTAATTGAGTGATCCAACATGGCGATGACTTTAACATGAATGCATGCACACTATAAAAATAAAATCATAAAAAAATATAAAATAAAAGCCATAGACCACATAACACAATATGTGCTTTTTAATGAATAAACACGAAAGAGGATCTTCAAAACTGTTGACAATTTTTATCAGAATGTTAATGTAGCCCCATTAGAGAGCGTGAAAATACTGTAAAATATGCATTTTTTGTGACTATTCATGTTTAGGACGTCAGAAACATGCAAAAATTAGTAAGAAAATGTTGTGCGGGTTGCATAAATTGAATTTTCTGACCACTGCTATTGCTACTGTTGGGTTTTGAGACAAACTAATGTTATTTATGTCCCATCAAGTGATAGAAATGCTAATGTTTTTCTTTGGTCTATTACTAAAAGGAAAAAGGGTACACATAAAAAATAAAACCCTATTGTTTATTAATTTGGAATGTATTTCATTTTATTGTCCATGACGGTTAAATAACTAATATTACATAACAAAGGTTTACAATTCCAATACAAAATGTCATCTGCTTTCTTAATTAATCATTCATCAGTAATTTTTACTTGTATCTAGAATAAAAGTCGATAATCTTCTTTGGACAGCTTTCTTCCTTTTTCTTCTTTTTAATTTTTTTGTTTCTTTATAAAAACCGTTGATATATGAAGCACTCACTAATATCTCAATAATAAAAATGTTTTTTTCATCATGTGCTGCGATCTTATATTTAATTACCTTATATTTATACGTACAAAGTATAGGGGTAAAGTGCAAAAGTGAGGGATGGGAGAAAGTAGTAGTGCGATCAAGCCAACTTACAATATTTTGGTTTATACATTTATTTTTATACATGTTATATTTTTAAATAATGTGACGGCTTTTTTAATACATACAGAGGTAACAGAGACTATCATATTTCTTATAGTACAATATCACTCAAAAAAATGATGCATTACTTTAGTTACGAATTCTAACTTATTTAAGACAATCACTTTTAAGTTATTATTAGTAACTTAAATAGTGCATTTTAGCAGATTATTAACAATATATAATTTAGCTAGGTTATTTTAAGTTTTTTAAGCTATTTTTAGTTAAATTAGCTATTGTTAATAACTTGCTAAAATGCATTATTTTAGCTACTCATAATAACTTAAAAGTGAATATCTTAAGTAAATAAGGATTCTTAACTAAAGTAATGCACCAATTTTTAGAGTGTGTGAAGGAATTTAACACATTTTTCAACATGAACCATCGTATAGTAAAAAAAAGAAAAAAAAAAGAAAAAAGAAAAAAAAAAAAAAAAAAAGAAAAAAAAAAGAAAAGAAAAGAGATGCAATCTATATAAGTGTAAATTATTTAATATGTTTTTAGCATCGCGTAGTAATATAATAAAGATAATGGCTTTTTTAATCTAAAATGTCATATTTAATTGACGAGTAATTTCTTAATTTTTATTTCACTACACATATACAATGATTTTTTTAACGTGTTGTAAGAAAATAGTGTTTTGCGTTAACGTAAATTATGATAAATTTTGTGACAAGTTGGATTTTAAAATTATTTATACACATTAAAGTTGTAAATTACGCAAGTATGCACTCTAAAAAAATGTGTGCACTACAATGGTTTATTAGTTTAGAAATCTGTGTCAAATTTCTTATATATTTCACATAAGTCTCCGATTGTACATTATTGTACACGCACATGCACGAATCATTTTACTTTTTTTTAAAAAACATTTATTTTTTTCATAAATATATTGTCAGTAAGCAGCTTCTTTTTGAATTCACAAAACATGACAATTCAAATCAATCACTCAGCATCATTGCGAACAAAATATTGATTTTAAATGTACAAATTGGGTTCAGGAATAACACTTTTGTTTAATGCAAATTTTTGTCACAGTTCTGCATTTTTTTAAACATGTTCTTTTTTTTTTTTTTTTTTTTTTTTTTGGAGAGAGCAATGGAAATATTTTTAAATATTTTTCAAATTTTGATATTGCGATGATAAAAATGACATTTCTAACGCTAGCTTTATTTTTATATCAATATTTGTTCATAACAGCAACGAAATTTATGCTACAAGACATAACAACTCTGTTAAATAGCATAACATCTTATTTTGTACAGGAATATTTTTTATGCTATTCCAATTTATAGTGATATTTATGCTATAATGACATAAACACAGCATAAATTACGCTATTTATCCTTTTGGAGATGAAAAACTTTTACGTAATTAATGCTATATTTATGTTATATAGCATAAATATTGCTAAATTGAAACAGCATAAATAGTTATGCTACATAACATTATAAACATTGTGTTTATTACATAATTATTTTCTAATATAGCATAAATTATGTTGTTATAAATAATTATTGCTGAAATAGAGCTATTATTACGGTTTTTAAATCTATAAACAAAAGATATGCAAAATATATACACAATTTTGTTTATTTTTTCTAAAATGTTATAATTTAAATAAAAAAAAACTCGTTTTAAAAAAATATGGTAATACTAAAAATGAATATAACTACCTACATAATAGAATACACATTAATTAAAATTAAAGCCTCTTTTTTAATTAATAAATTTCATGATATGATGTTCTATATCTTAAGTTCAAACATTGAAATCCATTTAGTTTTAAAGTGCTCGTAAAAAGTAGAAATAAAAATGTGTAATCGAAACTGTAAATCTTCAAAATTATCACTTCTTTTTTATTTCATATATTTTTTTTATTACTCTGTTTCAAGAGCAAGTCGTAAAAATATGAAAGCTATTTTTAAACACAATTTTATTTTAAAGAACTTTTTTTTTATGAGTAAAGATTAAGTTTTTTTGATACTGGACACTACATTTACGGTTCTAGGGGAAGATTACACATATTTTAACTTAAATAGTGATTAAAAATATAGCGTGTATGAGGAAGACGTCATATTTAATACGCTTGGACGCCATACTGAAGTTGTAAATTAAGGTGCATTATTTTAGTTACGAATCCTAACTTATTTAAGATAAGCACTTTTGATTTATTATGAGTAGCTAAAATAATACATTTTTTAAAAGCAAATTATTAACAATAGCTATTTTAATTTATTTTTTAAAATTTAAAATAGTTATTTATAATAATTTGCTAAAATGTACTATCTTAGATACTGATAATAACTCAAAAGTGATTATCTTAAATAAGTTAGGATTCGTAACTGAAGAATGCACATTTTTTAGAGTGTCTCCTTATGATGATGACAAGTATTTTTTTAGAGTGTCTCCTTATGATGATGATAGGGCTAGCTACAACTACCGCATGTGACAAGTATTTTGACTCTTGATTCCATTTTTATCACCTTACTCTTTGGTACTTTAAAATATAATTAAAAATATTTCCAATATTCCAAAATATGAACAAAAAACTGCTTCAATAATTAGACATTTTAGAAAAAAAAGTTGTACTTGTTGTTCAAAATTTCAAATTCAAAATTCAAAAATTTAAAAATTCAAAAATTGTTTTTCTTCAGACCTTATTTATGCTATCTGTTTTAAATAATAATTTATGCTTGCATTAACAATATAGCATAAATATTGCTAACATGAATACTAAAACTGTGTTTACAAAAGACATAAATATTATTGTTGTTATGTATTAATATTGCTGGCATTGTGCTAGCATAATTATTATGTACTTATTTTTGTGGCTACAGTAAAATCAACATAGTTAATCTTAATTTCAAAAATAAATAATCTTATTAAAAGAATTACAGAATTACTTTTTTATTTAAATTTAATTTAACTTTAGATTTAATTTTTTTAAAATTAAAAATAAGATGAATATGACATTATTTTAACTTAAATTGGCCGTTGCAATATATAACAAAAATCGAATGTTAATTGATAATATTGATAATGGACCACTGGCAAAGCAGGTTTTGTTTTCTTTTTTATTTTTTAATTGTTGTAACGTATATTTATGACAACGTTTTTAAATGCATTAAAAATTTTATACTTTTTTTAAAAAACGTTTGTTCATTGCATGTGATCCATTATGTATAGCCACCATAATGTTACAAAAATAGCATTAAGATAACGGCGCAGAACAAAATATTACTTCATAATATAACAAATAGTTAGCGAACCAAAAATTAACGAATCTAATAATTATGCTAACAATATTTCACCAACATAACAACATAATTCCAGAACATGCATAATAATTATGCTATACAACATAACATATATTTTGCACGATATAAACTAATATTACAATTCAATATAACAACATCATATCGTCCTGTCACGTCGAAATGGTTCTTCTGAAGTAATCACGAACCAGATGTGTGGTACATCTACATATGGTTTCCTGTAGCAGATGCACCACGCATCAGGTTCGTGACAATTTCAGAAGAAACCGTTTCGACGTAATAGAGACGATATGTTACACAAAAACAGCATAAATAACATTATTTATTTTCTCTCTATATTTTTTGGGTAAAATTTTTGTGAAAAGTTAATTATACTAAAGACAGGTATATAAATACTGTTAACAGGTAAATGTTAACCTAAACCAGGTATTATTGTACTTTACAATGTCACCTAATGCAGGTAAAACATACTACAATTGTGTCTCACTTACACAGAAAGAAAAAAAATTACGTTATTTATGCTATATTTATGTCATTATAGCATAAATAATGTTAAATTAGAATAATTATGCTGTACAATATAATTGTTATGCTATATAGCATAATTATTATGGAATTTTGACTAATAAAGGAAAAACCTGTTTTGAGGCCAACCATAAGCGATTTTGCTCACATCCGCTTCCGATTTAACGTACTGCGCATAGTAAGTAGAAACGGAAGCAGATGTGATCGAAATCAATTAAAGTAAGCCTCAAAGCAGTTGTTCCTTTATTAGTCAATATTACAAAATAATTATGCTATATAGCAAAACAATTATTTTCTAATGCATAATTTTCTAATTTCACATTATTTATGCTATTATGGCCTAGTTGTTCCGTTGTTAGTCAATAGCATAAGTTATGCTGTATTGAACATATTGTGCTGAAAATGAACGAGCATATTTTTTACCTTTTTTTTTTTTTTTTTTTTGTCTGTGTATGTAGATAGATGACATTTCACCTGTATTAGGTGACATTGTATAGTATATCAATACCTATGGTTCAGGTAAATATTTACCTGTTGTAGTATTTATATGGCTTTAGTAGTAATGTTTAATTGTAAATTGAATCATTAATATTTATATGTAGAGTAACATTGATAGGACATTTCACAACAATATTTCAACAATTAAATATATTTCATCATACACATTTAGAGTAAAAAATACACAACACCGATAAAATAACATTTAGATTTAGAATAAGTAAAGATTAGACAAGTTTTAGGAGAGTAGTGCGTTCCCAGACATTTAGATTTACTACGTAACAAAGTGTATGAAAAGGTTGCATAATATCCTCTTTAGTCACAGTATCAAATACTGTCAATATCGGATAATTCAATTTAAAAATTTAAAAAAAAAAAAAAAAAAAAAAAAAAAAAAAAAAAAAGATAAGACGAAAATAAGAATGAAAAAAATTGAAACATGAAAATTGGACCAGAATATGCCCTTGAATTTAATTGGTTTAAAGTATATTTTGATAATTTTAAATTGGATAGGTGATCCGTGATAGTAAGACAATCTTTTCAACAAAAGAGACATATTTTTGGTGTTCAAAAACTGCACAAAAACGTGGTTAAAACTTATATACAACAAAGAAATAATTTTTAAAAATATCTCGGACTGAAGAGGACTTTCGAAAGTGGCATAACAACTGATGAAAAGTGCTAAAAATATGGGAACCAATCAGATCTGAGTAGTTTCTACAAAAATTCTGTTCTTTCGATTTGTCGTAGCAATGCTTGAAAACGTACGCAAATTTACAGACACTTTGGAAACCTAAATTTGTAGGAATGCGCTTCTCTCACATAAAAATTGTCTATTAAAGATGACATCTATATATAATATGAAACTTAGAGAGTGTGTTAGAGCGACTAAGTGGTAGAGAGACGGACAGAGAGGAGGGAGGGGGGGGGGGGGGAGGTGATAAATTCAAAGAGAACAACAATTAAACACGACATGTATATACTTGGTCCTGACCCTGCAGGACCTGAGGGGGGTAAGTGACAGTGGCAAGGAGCTGTCGTCAATATAAGCAAGATCGAGGAGTATAAGCAGTGCAAAGTCGCAGTACCGAGGCGTCAAATTTAGAAATATAAGTTTTGTTGACTAATAAAGGAACGACTGTTTTAAGGACGACTATATATAAGCGAATTTTCTCACATCCGCTTCCGTTTCAACGTACTGCGCATGCGTAGTAAGTATAAACGGAAGCGGATGTCAGCAAAATCGCTTTTAGTGAGCCTCAAAATAGTTGTTTCTTTATTAGTCAATTGAATTTAAAACAAGTATTAGAAATTCATCAAAATTTTAAAACTGGATAATTATGGTGTAATGAATTTACTTTTAGGAGAAGGATTAGAATTAACACTTACTTTATGGATTGACGATCCATCCTGGACTTTTTCCATTCTCCTGATTTTTAATTTACATATGTATGTAAATTTGAGTTACGTTTCGGACTTTAACCAAGTCCTTCGTCAGACTCATACGACTCTCACACGATAACTGGAGAGCCAAAAAGTTCAAAAATAAGGAAACTTGCACAGAGGGGAGGGGGTTTGTTTTTATTTTGTCTATGAGAGGGGGGTGGGCATGTAGTATGGCAAGCTCTCTACTTGCTTGCGCTGGTGCGAGGGTGTGTGTGTGTATACTAACAGTCAAGCAGCCTCGACCTTGGAGGCCGCCGACGTGTCATAACCTGTACATCGTTCTTTATAATAGGGAGCCAAATTTCATTCAGTTGATGACTACATTGACTAAATGTATTCTCCTTATTTTTTATAATTTCAATTGCTTCATGAACTTTTCTTTTTTTAAACTTTTCTTCTTTACCTATCACTGCAGTTTCATCCCATATTATAAAGAACGATGTACAGGTTATGACACGTCGGCGGCCTCCAAGGTCGAGGCTGCTTGACTGTTAGTATACACACACACACCCTCGCACCAGCGCAAGCAAGTAGAGAGCTTGCCATACTACATGCCCACCCCCCTCTCATAGACAAAATAAAAACAAACCCCCTCCCCTCTGTGCAAGTTTCCTTATTTTTGAACTTTTTGGCTCTCCAGTTATCGTGTGAGAGTCGTATGAGTCTGACGAAGGACTTGGTTAAAGTCCGAAACGTAACTCAAATTTACATACATATGTAAATTAAAAATCAGGAGAATGGAAAAAGTCCAGGATGGATCGTCAATCCATAAAGTAAGTGTTAATGGATAATTATGCTTAACTTTTAGGAATTCAAAATCAAACGATTTTTTTTATAGATATAATCATAAAATAAAAACGTTTCTATTTCCATTAACGATTTTTTAAATTGAACAAAAAAAAAATTTATTTTAAAAATGAAAATTTTTTATATATATTTTTTTTTATCCTTTACATTATCATGAGTTAATTGAAAAAATATGAATAGTGCAAATCAAAATATTTTATTTTCATCGTGCAAACCAAAACCCAATGTTCATTTTTTTTTCTTTCTTTCGATTTTACCTATCCAAACCTATTAATGGGACAACTTGAAATTAATTTTAATTCAAACCCAGTTTTTTCAACAACTATAATTTAAAATATTAATAATGCTAATAATCAGTAATGATAATAGTAATCAATGATCATAATAATGAAATATTTTTACCATAATTACTTTATACGATTGCTGCTTCAGAACGATTAAGATTACATGAAAGAAACTTAATTCCAAAATATTGAAGTTGGATTTCAATCGACAGATCAAAAAAGTTATTCTTTACTAAAAAAAAAAAAAAAAAAAAAAAAAAAAAAAGATTCTGTTTTTAAGTTGTCTATTTTTAAAAGTAAATAACTCAACTGTTAATTTAAATGTGAAATTGCGCTGCTTATATTTCCCGCCTTGCTATGCTTAAGTTCGAGTCCTCGCACTTTCTGCACTTTAATTGGTGATTAAAGCTTGTACCGCGATGTGTTCCCCACTTAATTAGGATCCACTACATCCACATAATCAATAATTAATTATAATTAATAACCATAATAATAATTTTTTTTATTATAAGATTGCTTTTTTTTTATTCTTATATATATATATATATATATTTATATTTTATTTTTATGAATATTTTGTGTATTTTAAATATATATTTATTTAGTTTATTATTTTTATATTTAATTCCTTATAATTACATTTATACATTTTTTTTTATTATATTTTTAATATCATAAAATATCTACCTTGTTTTTCTAATATATATTTATGTAGTATTAAATATCATATTTTATTTTGACATTTGAAAATATATTGATTTATATTTATAAGTTAATACAAACGACAATATGCATGGAACTGAAAGATGTAAATTTTAAATTAAATTAAATTTATTTTATGTTAATTTTTAAGGTGTCACAAACTTTTATTATTAGAGTTAAGGAAGGTCTCTTACTTAAGGTCGCGATTAGTCAAATGAACAACCATATTTTTTTTTTTAATAATTTCTCTACGTAATTTATATGTAAATACTTAGATCGTCAGATTATTTTATATAATGAAAAAAACGTCATAATTTTCAAATTTTTGTAATTGTAAAATGTTTAAAATTTGATTTTATTTAATTAGCATTAAATTTTAATTTACACATTTACTTGTTAATGTGGAATATGTTAAATATATTTGCTGGTGTTTTTTTTTGTGTTTGATAGAAATAACTTTTTAAGTAAAATTTCATTTTTTCTTCATATGTTATTGTAAATTTTATTTTCCGTTCAGTTTGTCAGATATTAACTTGTCACTTAGCTACCTTAAAGTAAGAGAGAGTGAGGAAAAAAAAAATGCCCTGGTTATAATTGTTAAACCAAGAAAAATAAATTTTAAAAATATAGTTTACAATGTACAATTTTGAATTGCGGGTTTTTGAAAATTTAGCCCCGTAAGAAGAGATGCTAATTAAACCAATTTTTTGCATAATCATTATTTCAATGATTGATGAACCACTGCTCTGAAATTTTTATCTGTAGTACAGTAATTATTACAGTATGAAGCTAGCGTAATAATTATACGTGAATATATTTGTACGATAATATTAATTGATAATAATTTAGAGACAATCTCTACAATTTTGTAAAACGAGATAAATTCTTATTTGTGAATTTTTAAGTTTTTGTTTGTGACACTTTGTTAATTAAAAAAATTAGCTTAATTAAATAAAAATTTCCACAAATATTGCGAGTATCATAATAAGTAAGTAGATTATATATAATTATATTTTATAAAATGATTCTAATTAATTAATTAATTACATATTATTAATTATTTTTTCTTATAATTTAAAACTTTGATATCACGAAGGATGGAGTATTTAAATATTTTATTATTTAAATATAAAAAAATTTAAAATGAAAACAAATTACTTTAAATACAGTCACTGTAGTATAAAATGAAATTTTGTAGTGTTTG
Organism: Ecdyonurus torrentis; assembly: GCA_949318235.1. Classification (NCBI taxonomy): domain Eukaryota; kingdom Metazoa; phylum Arthropoda; class Insecta; order Ephemeroptera; family Heptageniidae; genus Ecdyonurus; species Ecdyonurus torrentis. Next base: position 52,479,691 of record OX439128.1, on the reverse strand, counting down.
TATGGGGAAACCATGTAAACATACGAGAGTGGGTGGTAAGTGGGTTTTGTACAACCACAAACATAAAGAGAGTTGAGAAGACAGGAGAAATCATTGTCACCTGAACTGCTAGACTGTCTTCAGTGTGCTGCATTGTGATGCAAGTTCAGGGTTCAAAATCAGGGTAAAAGTTCGGGGTTCAAGTTGAGGGGTCAAATTCAGGGTGCCAGGTCAGGGTTCAATATCAGGGTACAATTTCTGGATGCCATATCAGGGTACAAGGTCAGGGTACACGGATGGAATAAAAGGTCAGGGTACGAGGTCACAGGGTAAGGTCAGAGTACAGGCTATAGATGCCAGGTCAGAGTGTCGCACCACAAGAGGTGCCTGGATGCTGTATCCCACGTTCAGGTAAAAAAAAAAAAAAAAAAAAAACGTGGTTAGTCGCTTACAAAGATTTCTCCTCTCCAATTGACTCTCCTTAAGTTGGTAATGAAAGACAACCCACCCACCCACCTACTTTCGTGTGTTAACATGGTTTCTACCGTATAAACACTGCAAATATAATATTACACGGCAGTGTCTGTACATAATAAAATAAAAAAAGTTTATTTTTTTTACTAATTAATAATATTTCTAGTTCGATTATTTTTATATCATTTTTTTAGAGGTAGCCCTTGACATAAAAAATGTTTTTTTTTTCTTTGTATTTTTTATTGGCTTTTTACCAATTAATATTCAAAATTTTATAATAACATTATTTTAATGAGCTCTATATTTACTTAAGCGTCTAGGCATAGCTCAATAAAATTTTAGCCTTTTTTTGATTACAATTTTAAAATATTTGTTATTGTTGTTTTCTACTTTTCTCCGAGTCAAAGTTGTTCAATGCATAATTTGTTTGTTTTTTGTTCATAATAATTTGGACCTGGTATCAATTTGAAACGTTTCATGTTTTTTTTTATCATGAATTTGATAATACAAACTAAATAGGTTATTTCATTATATTTTTTATTATTGCTGAACTGTGTGCATATGAAGCATTTTGCCGTTGTATTTACGTAAGAAGAAGTTTGGTATGCAAAAATAAAGAACTATAAATCCTATTTAATTTCAAATTTTGACACTAAGGGTCGTACAGTACATTTCAATGTTTTTACCAGGACCAGATAAATTTTTTTTGTATACCTGATTTTTAGGTTTAATAGAGAACCTTAACAGAGAAGTGACAACCTCATGTTTTAGGTAGACGTGTAATACATCTGCTTTGAAATTTCTGCTAAAAGTACTCAAACTGAAATGACAGCCGAAATACTCATAGCCAATGAGAAAGCTCCAATTTTGTGGGTAGCCAATCATTTAGCTTAAAAGTTTGGGTACTTTTAGCAAGCCTTTCAAAACAGCTGTATTGTGGTTCTGCCTAAAACGTGAAGTTGTCGCTTCTTTGTTAAGGTTCTCTAAGGTTTAAATATCTCTAGCGCCAGCAAGAATTGTAAGTTCTTTGCTTGTATTACAACTTACTGTCAGTTTTCTTATAACTGGTTACTATTTCAGATAATATGACAAGGACACAATTTTATGAATAGACAGGAGTGAAGGATTATTGTAGTAATACCATAGTATATTTTTTATACTATGGTAATACTAACCTTATGGTGTAGGTATAAAAAAAACTTACTATAATTGCGAGCGTTAATGACATTTTACCCTCAAAAAAAGAAAAGTCTATAATTTAATTCTTAGAACTGTAAAAAAACTTGATTTTTTTCTTAGCACAGGCTGGTATTTTGTATACCAATTATATTATATATCAATGAATTTATTAATTGAGATTCAATTAAAAAAAAAAAGAACCCGTAAAGTTTTGAGTTAAAAAACTTTAAAACAAGCTCTTGAGTCCTTAAAGAGAATAAAAAATTTATCATTCCTTATAAAACCAGGCTTTTTTAAATCAAAAGTAATAATTTAGAAATTATTACCAAAAAAATAAAAAAAATAAATAAAAAAGACTTAAAAAAATTAAGAGGATAATTTTATTGCATATTGTTAAACAGGACTTTTTTCTGAATAGATAGATGCAAATTTTAAATCTTCAAAATGAGTAAGGCTTTTTTTTTTTTTTTTTTTTTTTTTTTGGCAATTGTAATATGACGTCACAGTCAGTAACTACTTTTTTTTTTACCGACCATGACATCAATTTTATATTTTTAAAGATTGAAAAAAAATTATATTTCTTTAATTCTCATATCAATGTCCAAGTTTACAATACGAAAAAAAAAAAATAATAATAAAAAAACAAAAAAAAACGTATCTTTAAATTTTTTTTTGAAGTTAAAAATATTTACGGAAAGGTAAAAATAATAAAATTTCGAGTATTTTTATATTCAAATATAAAAAATGTTTTTTTATCTCACAATCTCTTCAAGGACCTTTTTTCTTGACTCAATAATGGACTCAACTCAAGCTGGTTGGTTTTCAAGCTAAAAAACTCAAAAATCTTGTTCAACATTATTATTTTTTAAAAAAACGATAATACCTGGACTGATACTCAAACCCATTAATTCACAGCTCTAATAATTATTATTAAAAAAAAAAAAAAAAACTGTATATCTATAGGTATACATTACATGTCTTTATACTAAAGTAATAAAATCCACAATAACATTTTTGATAGCACCCTATAAAGCATCAAATATTTAATAAACTGACTCTATATTTTTGGTCTTTTTAATCATAGATTACTCAAATGTATTGCAATCAATCAATCAATGCAATCAATAATAAAACTCACAGACAATTTTTAAAAATTTCTAAACTAAATTCATAATACAACTTTAAATATTATATATTATAATATATATAAAATGCAATAAAAAAGCTATAATGCATTTAAAAACTAAAAAAAAAAAAAATTAATCAAAATTACTATTGTCTGTATATTAGAGTATTATTATAATTAAAATTACTATAATATATATTTATTAAAAACTTTAATATTTTTTATTTATTTATTTATATTTATATAATAATAATATATTGGAATCATAGGCCTCGCGTGTGTGTTTATTTTAAAGTTTGTATATATTTATATAGCGATTAAGTTGATATTTGTGTAATATTTGCAGCAAACACGACAATGGTTCGTGATAATGTCGTGATGCATTGCTGGTATCAAACATCTTCATTCACTATCACGTCGGGAGTAAGAAAATTCATTCTTCTCTTAGCCGTAGCAGCTGCCGCGGGTGATAGATTAGTGGTCACTTCTTCTAACTCAACATCGTCATCCCCGTGACTGGAGAGGTCTAAGGCAGATGAACAAGGACTGGACGGTGATATTATTATCTCTGTATGGCCTCCTCTAGTATTATTACAAGATGATGTTAATAAGGCTGTATCTTCACAAGGTAAAATAAAATCATCATCTTCATCATCTTCTTCATCTTCTTCTTGTTCTCTAGATGCCAGCCAATTTTGGTCACCTGTACTTCCACCTGAGCATGGCATTTCTTCAATCTCACATTCATCCATCGTTTTCTCCGAGTCCATGCCTGTAATGTTAAATAATAATACACAAATGTTAATAAGTTATTAGAAATTATAATATTTTAGTTCATTTATGTGTAGGGATTCTTTTTGTAGGGTGATTTTTTTTTTTTTTTTTTTTTTTTTTTTTACGTTATAGAGCATTAAAATGTTAAAAATAAATCAATCTTGCTGGGACTTTGGCAACCTAAATCTTTGGCTTGCCGGTTCAACGTGCTGGTTATTATTATTGTTATGTGTGCACTGAATTAAACGCTGCTTTCTAGACTTGAAATATTCCTTAGAAATGCTATTTTTATCAACACCGATATGAATGTAGTTTTAGAAATATATGATCCTTTTACGAAAAATTTCTTTAAAGGATTGATCTCATGAAAATAGCTGATTTTTCATACTCGATTGATTTTCAAACATTTGAATAATTCTCGAATAAAGGTCAATGCTCTATTAAAGTTCTTTATTTATAACAATTTTGATTCAAATTAAAAAAAAACAAACTGTATTATCACTATTGTTGGCTTTAAAAGTGAATTATTTTTATGACATTGAATGTTATAGACTTTGTATTTAAAATCGTCATAAATAAAAACGTGACTGTCTTGAAGCTGCAATTTTACTACAGAATGACGAAATAAAAATCACCCTACAAAGAGAATACAATTTTTTAGCTTGACCAAACAATATGTTACATACTACACGGCAAATATTACCTAAACAACTAATGGCAGGTATGTAAAATCCTACAATGGCAACTGTTACGTTATTAGCGTTATTAGTACACTCTAAAAAAAAAAAAAAAAAAAAAAAAAAGGGTTGAAAAGCTTGTACACAGTTTTGCAATGCTTTAAGTATTGTGTAATCAACGGTTATGACGTCACTAAACGTTGACAATCTAACGATAAAAACGTAAATAACGTCACAAGCATTAGAATCACAATGGAATAAACGTTAAATTTGACCGTTACAAATCTACTATTTTTCTATTCAGTTCTAACGCTTGTGACGTCATTATTGTTTTTATCGTTAAAATTTCAACGTTTAGTGACGTAATAACAGTTGATTTCACAATATTTAAAGCATTGCAAAACTGTGTACACTTCTCCCAATACTAGTTTGAGTGGATACAGTGTAATTAACTATGTAAACTCAACTGTGATTGGCTAGTAGGTTTATAACACGCGCTCTGATTGGTTTAGCACCACAGATACAGCTTTTGGCGGGAACGACCTTATTTTGGCCAGAGTGTACAAGCTTTTCAATGATTATTTTTTAATGTGTATACTATACAAATATACCTAACTCAGGTAAAACATAGTACAATAAATTTGTGTCTTACCTACATTAAATAATATTTCACCTGCTTTGGATGAATTAGTATGATTTATTATTGTATGTTAAAATTTACCTGTTGCAATCAACAAGGTTTATTAAAATTTGAAAAATAATATTTTTAACAGTAGAGACTTTTATCTTTAGTAAATATAAAATCAGAAAATGCCTTTCAAAATTTAGGCTTAATTTTTGCCTAAATAATATAACATAAAAACTTGGCCAAGCACAAAAATATTGTGTTTTACAACTAACAAAGATCAATCTGTTTCAATTTCCTATATTATCATTCATTTGAATATATAAATATAATTAAAAGTTGAAAGCACAATTTTGATCAATCAAGCTTATAGATATAAAAAAGTATTTGAAAAATGTTTTTAAGTTCAAAGATTTCTATTTTTGAGGTAAAACATCGAAACATTGGGATCTGTTCTAGCAACATAAAACATTCATTGCTAAATACATGGGCCATCATTTGGCATAAATACATTGACAAAAGGGGGTTGTGGTTATTTCAATTGCAGTAAAAACACTGGAGTAACATATTATGAATATCTTTCTATCTTCTTAAACATTGAGTTCCATGCTTTTGTCGTGCAATATTTTGTTGACACAATGTCTTTCATACACTCTAAAAATTGGTGCATTACTTTAGTTACGAATCTTAACTTATTTAAGATAAACACTTTTAGGTTATTATGAGTAGCTAAAATAATGCAATTTTTTAAAGCAAATTATTAACAATAATAGCTAATTTAAGTTGTTTTAAAACAATTTTAAGCTATTTTAAGTTAAATTAGCTATTTTTAATAATTTGCTAAAATGCATTATTTTAGCTGCTCACAATAAATAATAACGTAAAAGTGATTATCTTAAATAAATTAGTATTCGTAACTAAAGTAATGCACTATTTTTTAGAGTGTAACTCATATTTATCTCGTAATTACAGAACCAAGGTAAATCTACTTAATATAGTCATAGAACCTTTATAGATAGAGCGCTGCTCTCAGATCGCGTAGATGACCGTTAGAAGAACGTTTAAATCAGCCAATCAGAGCTCAATAAAGTAACGTCATGTAGTTTGCTTACATCTACAACCTATGACGTTTACAGATAGAAAATAGGATGACACTCTGTGATTGCTAAATGTCCTTCATGCAAACTTAATGACATTGGGAGTATTATATCGCAAAATGTTATATACATTTAAGTTTATTTTAAACCAAATTGTATTCCATCAGTAGCTACACAGGCAAACGATACCTATATTAGGAAACATTAAATCCCCTGTCAACTTACTTTTTTATCATTTAGAATACTAGATTGATAATTACCATACCTTATTATCCATGAATTAGACACCAACACGTTGATTTTGTATTTATTTTTATTTTAGCGGTTATTTCACGCATCTGACGTCACAATTTACCGATGGGGTCGTGATAAGGGTAAAAAACTCGAGGAAGGGGTTAAAATTTATCACTTGACCAGAGCGGTGAGTGATTGGCGGCGGTACATTGTGACGTCAGATACGTGAAATAACAGTCAAAATGAAAATAAGTACAAAATCAACGTGTTGGTGTCTAATTCATGGATATAATAAGGTATGATAATTATCAATCTAGTATTCTAAATGATAAAAAAAGGAAGTTGACAAGGGCTTTAAGGCAAGGAATCAACAAAATTTTCCATAACATTACATCGGTAAAGTTGATTTGAAAATGACTCATCAATATTGCTTGTAATAAAAATCGTGGTAAAGTTTAATACTAAATATTTCTAAGGTTCAACCTGCGCGATCTAAATCAAAAGCTCTACTACTACATTGCAGAATTCAATATATGACCAAAAATTTGCTTCACAATAAATTACAATAAATAACATATACTTATTTCTAAACATGTATTTAAAAATAGAAATCTTTGATTTATTTATTTATTTTTCTGATGAAAAATGTTTCAAGAGCTTAGGTGCAAAATAGAAATTCAAACAGCAAAAGAGATCTATAGTATAATAAATAGGTACATATAAACACTACATTGGTAGCTATTGACAAAAGACAAAGAGGGTGCGACATAGAAGGCTTGATAATCACAGGCGGCAGTTTTCATCAGGCATCGGCAGCTATCAAAATTATGTTGTTTTTAATAACACATTGATATGTTAGCACGCAATTCAAGCGAGCCAATCAGACAAACAATCAAAAATATGGTCGTAAGAATCCAGTATAAAGTTTATTAGCATGCGTAACCTGTGTAGATAAAATATTTATATTAGAGCTGTAAAAAACTCGAAATATTTTTAGCCCGGGCTGAAATTTTTTAGCCCGGTTTGACTTGAAACCCGGGTTTAGCTTGAAATCGAGCTTAAACTCGAAAAACGAGCCAAAGCTCGGAAAGCTCGATATTTGAGCCGAGTTTAAAAACAAGCTTTCGAGCCTATGAAGAAAAAAGCTCGATTTTCATTAAGAAAAAATTGTTTTTGAAGGATAAAAAATGCATAATAAAATAAAACAATTTTTTATAATATTTTAAACAGCTTATTTTGCATGATAGAATATTAAAAACACCATTTTAAACAAAAATTACAAACTTTTTTTCTTTGCTTTCTGCAAAAATTGTTCTTTAGCTCGATTGATTTTCAAAAGCTCGTTTTTTTCACGACTCATTCACGAGCTCAACTCGAAAAAGCTCGTTTTCGAGCTAAAAGCTCAAAACTCGGGTTGACCATTTTCAAAAAAACGAGCACCCGAAGATTTTGGCCCGGGCGGGTGCTCGAACCGGTTTAAATTTACAGCTCTAATTTATATACATAAATCAAATAAGAAGATTCTCGTCAGAACATCATAGATACACTCTAAAAAATGGCGCATTACTTTAGCTACTAATCCTAACTTATTTGAGATATACACTTTTAAGTTATTATGAGTAGCTAAAATAATGCATTTTAGCAAATTATTAAAAATAGCTAATTTAACTTGAAATAGCTTAAAAAACTTAAAACAACTTAAATTAGCTATTTTCAATAACTTGCTAAAATGCATTATTTTAGCTACTGATAATAACTTAAAAGTGTATATCTTAAATAAGTTAGGATTCGTAACTAAAGTAATGCACCAATTTTTAGAGTGTATATAAGAAAATTTAAATTTAAATTACCTTTTTAAGTGTACTATAATATACTATACTATAGAACTGTCATGAGTGTTTTAGTTAAAGACGGCATACGGCCACAAATTTAGGTATACAGTATATAGCGCAAGAAAATGACATAATACTTAAAATCAAAATCTGCAATATCTGGATCGTCTTTTGTATGTAAAAGTTAATTATTTTTTATTAGTCTATAACTATTTATACTTATCTAACTGTCTTCTAAAGTTAGTCGCTTATCACTTGTGTACATCACTGTCATGTAAAGTGATGTCATGAATTTTCAATTTTAATCAAGTTATTGTAGAACCATAGATAGTGTAAAAATATCCATGATCGTATCTTCTTACATTAACGAATACGAATAAATTTATGAATTCGACGAACTGTTGCTACCAAAACCAGTTTGGTAGCAAGTTGATATAAGGTTTTGTCACTTTGCTGGCTATAAATGTCTTAATCTTTACGTTATTCATGCACTTTTCCAAGGCCATATTAATTATACTGGATATTAAAAATACTTTACATTACACAATTAAAGTGCACCTAGAAAGTAAAAATAACGTAGGGAACTTGTTCAAATAATTTTTATCTACACAGGCAGTTGCGTATATAATAAACTTTTTTTATATTTTAAACTGGATTTTGTTTATTAAAAACAAATTTATCGTTAAAGGCATAGAAAACATGAAACAACATGTTCTTTTTAATCACTACACACTAAAAAATTTCGTTAGTAATCAACGGAATAAGTGTTTTTTCAACGGTTATAAGTGTTGATAATTAACGTTTCAAAACTCAACTCTTATTGTATTGAAAACTCAACGCTTAAGTACAATTTCACTTTAAACGTTGATTTATCAGCATAAATAGAGATGATAAAAACCGTCAATTTTCAACGGAATAAACGTCCTTCTCCACCTAATTAGAAATAATAAAAAAAACTTACTTTACAGAATTTCCTGTGTTCTATGCAAAAAATCAAAATATGCATAAGAATAAATAGTGTTTATTTTTTATTCTTTAACTAGAATCAACGAAAAAAAATTTTTGAGTTTTTTTTATTTCCGCCCAAAAAGTGCGTTTTTTTCGAAAAGTTACCAACCCGTTAGAAATTTTATTGCATTTTTGGATGTAACTCGATTTTTCATACCCAAATCGGTCATCCACAAATTTATGGTACAGTATATACTATAATTACCAATTGAGTTTGGTTCTTTTTCATCTAATTGTAATTAAGCGTTGATTATAAACGTTTGTGACGTCACACGTAAGCGTTAAATATCTACGTTTAAAGCATGACGAAACTGTGTACAAGCTTTTCAACGTTTAGAACGTCGATTATACACGTCTATTTTTTTTTAGTGTGTACACACAAAATGCGGGATCTACAAGAATTGATGATAATTTTTACCAGAATGTATAAAATGTGGCTCCACAAGAGAGCGTGAAAAAACTGTAAATTATGCAATTTGCGTGAATATTTCTGTTTATGACGTCAGAAACAGGCATAAACTAGTATGAAAATGTCGTGCAGGTTGCATAAATCAAAATTTTCTGATCACTACTACTGCATTACAGTTGGATTTTGAGACCATTTAATGCTATTTATGTAAATCCCATCAAGTGTTTTGTGATGTAAATGCTAATGTTTTCATGTTGTCTATGCCTTTAATATATAAATTTAAAAAAAAATAATAAGTAGAGTAGAAGTGTGAATTATAGTACAAGAGAACTTTTATTAAGAAATTTATATTTATATAATATATTAAAAAACACACACACGCACTGGATAACATTTATAAAATATACAAGTAATAAAATGTAGGGTTATTAATTAATATGATGGGTTGACTCACGATCCGCGCATCACAGTCAGAAGGTGAGAACGACGCTAGGCTAGATGTACTGGCCGCCATCTTGTATCAAAGAGCTGTAGAAGAAGATGGCGGATTAACCTTGCCCTGCTTTAACTTAACGTTACTTAAAATATATTTAACTGCGCTGTTAGGAGACATTACCATTCAAATCACGATTCACAATAACAATATAAAAACACCAAACAAACTCATTATATTTGTCATTTATTATAATTACTTATTGACGTAACGTTAAAAGCCCTTGTCAAATTACTATTTTATCATTTAGAATACTATATTGATAATAACCATACCTTATTATCCATGAATTAGACACCAACACGTTGATTTTGTATTTATTTTCATTTTAGCGGCTATTTCACGCACCTGATGTCACAATGTACCGATGGGGTCGTGATAGGGGTAAAGAACTTGTGGGAGGGGCCTAAATTTATCACGTGACCAGAGCGGTGATTATGATTGGCGGTGGTACATTGTGACGTCAAATACGTGATATAACAGTCAAAAAGAAAATATGTGAAAATAAATACAAAATCAACGTAGTGGTGTCTAATTCATGGATAATAAGGTATGGTAATTATAAATCTATAGTATTCTAAATGAAAAGAAAGTAAGTTGACAAGGGCGTTAAGTAACGTTATAATCGGGTAGTCGCAATTATGTATAAACTGTTTTTAAATACAAAATACCTATAATTTTTGTAAACTAATAGTTATGACGTGAATAAGCTTTTAAAATCCATTATTAAACCGTAAATTGCGTTATAAGCGTTAAATCTACAAAACTTAAAATTACTGCCAAATTGTGTACAAGCTTTTTGTGCGTATTTTTAGACTGATAATAGATAAAATTTTAATAAAATAACTTAATTTTTAAACTTGATAATCCATCTTACTGTAATGGCGGGTGAGGGACAACTGCAAATGTTAGTATACATTAGGACAAAGAGAAGTTGACACGAACCTGTGGTCATGGAGCAGCCATCAGGAGGTTGGCTCGGTAGAGGAGGAACCACGATCACTACGTCACCGTCTTCGCGGCACTCCTCCGCTGCAGCTGCCGGTGACGCGTACTGGGACGGGATAGAGCTAAATACATAAAACATTAACATTAGGTAACTATTTATAACAAGACATAAAGTTCCGTAAGTTCTCTCTACAATATTGGTTCAACGATTAAAACAATAAAAATGTGAAAAAACAAAAACATGCGATAAACAATAAATATTTGTCTGAATCATATAATACCGATAAACATAAGGTTTACTCACATAAGACTGAATAAGATTAAATAAGATTAAAAATTATCCATTAAAAACAATTGGCTAGCTTTGAACTATTTACTTTTTTTTTCCAAAAATATTTAAAATATTATGAACTCTTGAACTTGAGAAGTTTCTAAAGACAGTCACTCATAAAAAAAAAAGAAAAAAAATCAAACATAAGGTTAGTCCAGTGACTTTGTGAAATCCGAGGGAAAAAATTATTTACAAGCTGAAACTTGGTACACGTATTCGGGACAGTGTACTGAACCACCAAAAAAAAGTTCCTAACTAACATCCGGGTACTTCATGGTCAAATTTGAGTTTGTCCCGGAAAAAAATGACTTTCAAAAAACATTTTTTAAAAACAAACTATAAGCCCTACATCATTCATTAAGATATCAATCGAAAGCTTACTTAACACAGCTTTCAGAAAAAATTACTTGACGTCGATAAAAAAATATTTAATTAACCTAATTTGCATAATTAATTTTTTTCATATTTTTTTCAAATTTCAGTAATCAGGAACTTTTTAATGGTCATTTTTTTCGCAATTAACCTTCATATAAACGTGATGGGCAATTTTGTAAGGAATAAGATGCATTTTGTTTCATCTCGTTAACTTGTTTCGTTCGCGAGCAAATGAGAAAAGAGTAGCGGTACCTACCATAAAAACCGCCCCCCTTTACCTGCTAGTATAGGGTAATACAATGCTAACAAATAGGGGGAAAATGCATATTATATGAAATTATAGCTTTCGCTCTTACTTTGAATCATTTTTAAATGGCCAATTAATTAGTACTCAAAAGTTTTCATTAAAAAACGGGTCAAAATGCCCAATTTTGAGTTTGTCCCGGAAATCAAAAAACACTTTACATAAGTGTTCACGAAGTTACGTAATGCATTAAAAGAAAGATTTTTATAATATCTATTTACTATAGCAATGCACATAGTTTTTTGTTCTTTTTTTTTAATCAATAAACAATTTAATTAATTAATTCAAATAATGATGAATAATTATTGTTATCAATTTTAATTTTTTCTATTATAATTTTTTTCAAGTTTTAGGCTAAAAATTTTACTTCAAACAGTTAAAAAAAGTTAGTTTGAGTATTATGTTAGTTTATTAAGACATCATATAAATACTCAAAATCACCGCGATGAGTTATATGTACAGATACTGCACTATGGTATAATTAATTGTTTTGTTTTTTAGTTATATTAATCCAGGCAGTTCAAATGCTTTTCGTGTTAGTTATTTGAAATATTTATATAATATATAAATTGTTACTGCAAATTGTTAACCTTTTTTCTTTTACAATGCATTGAAAAAATCGTAAAAATTTAACTTTTTCAATGCTAAATTAAAACATCAAAATTCATATTAGTAATGAACCACTTGCAATGAACGATCTATATAAAATAATTTAAAATATTTTTAATGCATTTCTTATAGAAAAATTGTTTTCACTTACACTTTGCAGCAATTAAAAACATATTTTATTGCAAATGGTCCATTTATGTTTTACAAAACATAAAATACTACTGTATTTTTATTTGTAGTATTATAAGGATGTTATAGGAAATATCTAAAATAAGAGGTGCATAGAAACATATATTATATTATATCAATGAATGATTATAAATCAAAATTTATCAAAATAATACATATTAAAAAATCTTTTTATAAAATAACAGTATTAAACCATAAAAATAAAAATTATTATTACTATTATTAATTTAAAAATTAAAATCGAATAGGAAAAAACAACAATATACTAACCGATAACATTGGGTATCAATTTTTAATTGTAATTGACAGTACTCTGTACTGTTGAAATAGACCACTTGAAATGAAATGTTTTTAATTTTGCAAAGAGTAAATGAAAACGATTTTTCCATAAAGAAAAGCATTGAAAATATTTCAAATTTTTTAAAAAGTTCGTACCTTGAAAGTGGTCAATTGAAAGGGTTTTAACCTGATTTTGCCCAATAAAAGCCTTTAATTATTATTTATATTTAAAGCATAGATGTTGCTGTATAATATACTAAACAAATTGTGTTGACAATTAGCTATAGCATAAATATTTTATATTATTTAATTTTTTTCCGCGGCGGTTATGACATTTTTTCTTTCTAGTTTAAAACATTGCTGTAAATTTTTTTGATTTCTATTTTTTTGTAAAGTAAAATGTCAAAACGTATATTACTTTATTGTTTTGTTTCAAATTTAATTATACCGTAATAAACGCACAATATAAATAGTATATTTCTATACATAACAGAATTCAATTAATAATATAACTCATCGCGGTGAATTTGAGTATTTATATGATGTCTTGATAAACTAACATAATACCCAAACTACTTTTTTTAACTGCTTGAAGTAAAATTTTTAACCTAAAACTTAAAAAAAAATTATAATAGAAAAAAATTAAAATTGATAACAATAATTATTCATCATTATTTTAATTAAATAATTAAATTGTTTTTTTGATTAAAAAAAAAGAACAAAAAACTATGTGCATTGCTATAGTAAATAGATATTATAAAAATCTTTCTTTTAATGCATTACGTAACTTCGTGAACACTTATGTAAAGTGTTTTTTGATTTCCGGGACAAACTCAAAATTGGGCATTTTGACCCGTTTTTTAATGAAAACTTTTGAGTACTAATTAATTGGCCATTTAAAAATGATTCAAAGTAAGAGCGAAAGCTATAATTTCATATAATATGCATTTTCCCCCTATTTGTTAGCATTGTATTACCCTATACTAGCAGGTAAAGGGGGGCGGTTTTTATGGTAGGTACCGCTACTCTTTTCTCATTTGCTCGCGAACGAAACAAGTTAACGAGATGAAACAAAATGCATCTTATTCCTTATAAAATTGCCCATCACGTTTATATGAAGGTTAATTGCGAAAAAAATGACCATTAAAAAGTTCCTGATTACTGAAATTTGAAAAAAATATGAAAAAAATTAATTATGCAAATTAGGTTAATTAAATATTTTTTTATCGACGTCAAGTAATTTTTTCTGAAAGCTGTGTTAAGTAAGCTTTCGATTGATATCTTAATGAATGATGTAGGGCTTATAGTTTGTTTTTAAAAAATGTTTTTTGAAAGTCATTTTTTTCCGGGACAAACTCAAATTTGACCATGAAGTACCCGGATGTTAGTTAGGAACTTTTTTTTGGTGGTTCAGTACACTGTCCCGAATACGTGTACCAAGTTTCAGCTTGTAAATAATTTTTTCCCTCGCCTTATGGACCATATCATAAAAGCACTGGCCTAGTCTTATTTACTATTTTTCTTTTTTATAGTTTTATTGAAAATTCATAACTAATACTTAAGCTTAAAAAATAATTAATTAAATAATTGCATAATCAGGAAAATTCCTATTCACCACTTGTGAAAATTGGAAAAATACTTTATACCATTAAAATTTGCAGCCAGAAAAACCTCAGTCTCAGTAAACCACAGTAAAAAATTTAAACTTTTAAGAAAAATTCTAAGTTGAGTTTTAGATGATTTCTTGCTGTATTAGTACGATCGTGAAAAGAAAAATGCCCATAAGGGGGTTAACAAAATTAGTAACAAGCTGCAATTTTCAGGGTTGGTTGATTGGTGCATCAGTAGCCCACAAATAAAAGTTACAAAAAATTACACCATGGGAACTATCCAAAATTGGGCATGTCCCGGGTAAAATTGCGGGTTTAAAAAATAATTTTTATCTCAGTAAATAAAAATGCTAAAATTACAAATAAGGTGTCTATAGAAAGCTGAAATAATTGCCTAATCAGAAAAAATTATTTTGTGATTTTAAAACTTTAATTACCTAATTAAATAGTTAATTAATTAAAAAAATTACTTTGTTTTTGTTTTTCAAACGCAAATAAAAACTTTATATGTGGAAATAATGATTTTGAGTTTATTTTAAAAAGTGTTGAATATTTTATCAGCTGTAAAATAATGTTTTATTCTTACCGCTAGCTTTCATACAACTTGAGAAAACAATAATATAAGCGCGGCACTTTAGTCGTCGCGAAGGTAGTTCCCACGGGGGTGGCTAATATATGCGTACCTTTTTCACTGCCGTCTAGCGCGTTCAGGTACATCGCTAATGTGTCTCTATTATTTTTAATGCAGTTTTAGGAAATAAAATAATAAAAAAGAGGATCCACTTGTTTATTACACTTGCGAAAATGATTTTAACCGTAAAAAGACATTATTTTTACCTTACAAATGACAAAAAAAATCAGTATGTCGAGAAAAATCAATCGTTACAGTGCTGTGTTAGTTTTCTTATTTTAAAAATGGAAGATATTTGTTTAATTTGTAATAAAATTGTTAGTGAGGATAAGCGTACAGTGAAACAGGAAAGAGGTTTAGTTAGTTTAATTAATGCAAGTGTTATAAAAAAAGATGGGTTGCACAGTAAGTTTAGTTTAAATATGATTATTCATAAATCATGTGGGTTATTGTACTGTGTTCAATCTCAACGTGTTTGTGAAAGTTCTGAAAACCGTCATATAGTGAACTTAAATAAAGAATCAGACTTAAAAAAAAAATCAACTCGTTCTACAATACCTATATTTAATATAAAAGAAATGTGTTTCTTTTGTGGTGAATCTATTGACAAGAAATATGAAAAAAGAAGTAATATTCGTGAGTGTAAAACAATAACAATTAAAAATACAATACTTGAAATGTGTGATAAACGTAATAATGATGAGTTAGCAACATTAGTACGACAAAGAATTACTTGCACAAATGATTTACATGCGGAAGATGCTATTTATCACTCAGATTGTATGGCAAAATTTAGTAAACCACCTAAGAGACATTGCCCGGGTCGACCAGTAAGTACATTACAATAAGACGCATTTATTGAGCTATGTAAATACATGGAAAACAGTGAAGACTGTCAATACACTATAAAAGAATTGCAATTAAAATTTTCTGAATTAAAAAAAGATGATTGCAGTAATTATTCTGATGTACAGCTTTTAAGAAAATTGTTAGAAAAATATGGTGATAGATTAATTAAGTCTACCTTATTAGGTTCTGCTACTGTTCTATGTTTAAAAGAAAATAGCTCAAAAATATTAATACAGAAATGGAATGAAACTAATATTAAGTGCAAAACTGATCGAGAAATAGTTACTCGTGCAGCTGAAATAATTAAACAATCAATCCAAGAAATTGTATTTGACAAAGACAAGTACCCATCAGAAGAGAAAATTAAAACTGGTGGAACAGAAGATTTACCTGAACTGTTATTATTATTTATTGAATCATTAATATTAAAAAAATATAGTAATTCTGATCAAAATAGAAAAATAAAGTGCACTTCAATATGTTCTGCAATATTAGCAGCAGCAAGACCAAATTCATATCTCTCTCCATCTTTACTGGGTATTGGGGTGTATTTATACCGCGCTTTTGGTTCTCGAGAATTAATTGACATTTTATCAAAATTTGGTTTTTGTGAGACGTACACAGAAGTTGATCGTTTTATAACAGCGGCTACACATAGTGGTGGACCACAAGTGATTGAAGGCAGCTTTATACATTTTGCATTCGACAATGCGGACCATAACACGTGCACTATTGACGGTAAAGGCACGATGCACGTGTTAGGTGGAACACAGTACGTCTGCCCTGCAAAAAACGTGGTGACACCAACTTCTATACCAAGACCAAATCACTTAAAAAATGAAGACATATTGGGTCAGTTTGGTTTTATACCACCACTTAAAATAAAAAGTGATGGTAGAAAAGCACTAAAATGTATACCAATATATGACGTGACAACGTCAGCTCCACCACCACAAAATCTTCCTCATTTTGTAGCGTTGGATCTCATATGGATGAGTGGACACTGGTTACATGACACACCTCAAACTGGATGGAGTGGTACTATGTCAGTTTTATTACAAAATGAAATGTACGACGTCACTCGAGTGCTACCACTGCCATTCATAAATTTAGATCCTAATGATCCAGCAGCGTTGTACACCGCCTTAGATTATGCACTAAACCAGGGTAAAAAAATTAACCAAGAAGCTAGTTTTATTACATTTGACTTGCCATTGTATAACAAAGCTATGCAAATTGTTACCCAGTTAAAAAATGAAGGAAGAAAGCTATATAAAAAAGTGAAAATTATTCTCGGGGGGTTCCACTTACTTATGTCATTTTTAGGTGCTGTAGGGTACATAATGGGTGGTAGTGGACTAAAAGAACTATGGGAAACCATTTATGCACCAGCAAGTGTACCACAAATGTTAAGTGGCAATTATTTTTCTCGTGCATTGAGAGCACACCTCTTAACTCAGCATGTTATTTTTCTCACTGTTATTATTGAAAATTGTGAATTTAATGAAATTAAAGACAGATTTCTAAATATGCACACTAAAATGATAAGCGGAGAACTTGAAGAAAATATGTTATTAAATCAAGAATAATTATGTATCATACAAAAATATAGAGAAAAAATAAACTTCATATCAGAATATAGCAGAACAGCAAAGTTATGGGTGCAGTATTTTAATATAATTGAAATAATACGATTATATATTCGTGCAGAACGCACAGGAGATTTTAAACTCCACCTTTATTGTATATCTGAAATGCTGCCATTTTTTCACGCAGCGGGACACCTCAATTATGCACGTTCAGCTCATCTGTACTTACAGGACATGCATAATTTAAAAGATGATCTGACACCAGCAGAGTATAATGCGTTCACCAAAAATTTTGCTGTTCGCCGAACAGAAAAATTTTGGGCTGGTTTATGGTCTGATCTCGTTATTGAACAGTTCTTAATGCGCTCTATGAAAACAAGAGGTGGTCTCACACACGGTAGAGGATCAGCGGAGACCACAATAGCTAAATGGGTAGGGTCTGCAGCTGTGAGCGTACGTATTATTGAATCACTGGAGATGTTCGCCAACTTTAAACGAGCCGCGACCAGCGAGCAGCATACTGATCTTCGTGATTCAAGAAAGAAGCGTGATGCAGCGGACGTGGAGACGATGCTTAATTACATGATACCACGTTCTCCGTTCCGCACTGACTTGGAGAACATTGTGTGTATTGCAACTGGAGTGTGTGGTGACGATAATACAAATTGTGATAGCGCGAGAGATATTGGTCTTGAAGCAATCAAACATATTATAGGTACTAACTTTAGTGATGTTAAATTATCACGTAGCTACAAAGTCAAAACATTAGAATGTGTAGTTTCAAGTGTAAAATTTTGCGGTGAAATTACCCCCATCAATCCACAGCAGCTTTTAAATAGAGTACACTGTGCTGCAAAAACATCAGAAAATGTTAAGGAAGCACTTGGATTTGAATTAACTGGGCAGCCACCTTCTCTCTCTCTGCTCGGTGGAATGAGAAAAAATAAAAAATCTGCGCTAATTAAATACTTTGTTGACAATGTACTATTGACGTCGCCCGAACCTATTATATCAACCTATATTGTAGACGGTGGTTTTCTTCTTCACCAATGTGTATGGAGAACTAAAATAACATACAATGAGATATATATAGGTTATTATAATTACTTAAGTTCTCATTATTCAGCTGACTTTGTTGTGGTATTTGACTCATACGACATTACCAGCACAAAAGATCATGAAAGATTACGTAGAGAAGTGGTTAAAAAGCGTCGTCCAGCACCTGAAATATTATTTGAAGATGATATGATTTGTACATCAACAAAAGAAGAGTTTTTGTCTAATAACAAAAATAAACAAAGACTTATTTTGCATCTCTCAAAGTACCTGGAAAACAAAAACGTTACTGTCTTCCATGCTGCAGGTGATGCAGATTATTTAATTGTTACTACAGCCCTCGATATTCAATCAACTACAAATACAAATGTCTCTGTTGTGTCTCAAGATACAGACGTGCTTATCATTCTCTGTGCTCATGTAAAACAAAATAGTTGTGTATATTTATTGCAGCCTAGCTCAGAAAACGATCGCATATTGCAGATTTCTCGTATAAATGAGTTCTTGGGTGACACTAAAGAAACAATTCTTTTTTGTCATGTTGCAACAGGGTGTGACACAACTTCTGCACTGCTAGGACAAGGAAAACTGAAGGCTATAAAGTTATTAATGAAATCTGAACACCTTAGAAATGAAGTAAAAATATTTAATGAAAAAAATGCAAGCAAATGCGATCTAATTGTCGCAGGTGAATTTTTTTTACTTCAACTATATGGTGCTCATCGTTCAGTGACAACTTTAAGTGAGCTTCGATATAACAAATATATCGACAGTATACGTGGACAAACTGTGAGCAGTTCGTTTGATATCAGCATCTTGCCACCAACACGTGAAGCTGCTGAGCAGCATTTCTTTCGTGTGTATCACCAAGTTCAGGCTTGGCTTGGTAACACGTTGATTGCAACTGACTGGGGATGGTTTCTCCAACATGGACGGCTATAACCTGTGCTAAATGTCCAAACTGCTGCACCAGGATGGGTACTAGAGCTTACAAGTTGTGGTTGCACCACGGGTTGCAGTACCAGGAGGTGCAGTTGCAAGCGTGCTGGCTTGACCTGTTCGCCACTTTGCTTGAACTGTCGTGGCGTGGAGTGCAGCAACCGAGATCAAGATGAGGAAACCGGACCCTTTTGATAACTATTATTGTAAGTAATTTTTAAAATCGTGTGCAACTTGATATGTTTTGGCTTAGTATTTAATAAAAATATCACTCAAATTAAAGATTTTAATATAGGGATATATATATATATATATATATATATATATATATATATATATATATATATATATATAGGATATATATTAGAGAGAGAGAGAGAGAGAGCAAGAAAAGAAATTAAAAATATGGAATTAAATTTTATGTTTCAGATCATTTCCATCACCTCTGCTGTGAACTAAATAATATCCTGCCAGCAAAAGGATGCATTTGTCCTGATTGTAGTGATGTCATCTGTCAATTATCAATTTCAAAAATTATTAAGTTCTCAAAAGATATAGTAGTACTAATAATAATAACAGTTTCGCCTGCTTTATTATTATTATTACAATTATATCCTTATTTTGTATATCAATATTTGTTAAAATGTATCATAATTATGTATAGAATAATAATAATAATAACAATAAAAAAGAATTAGCAGTTAATTTTATAAAATTGATTTAATGGCAAAATCCTTTTTATAAAACTTAGTGATATTCTTCTTTATCAATGTTGTTATTATTGTAAATTCGTAATCCAGAAAACATATTGTACATAAAAATAACTCACATCAACTCATAATAATAATTAAATATAATAATATAATAAATAGTGTAAAATATAAAATTACATATTATAATGAAAACTTATATATTTATTCATTTTCCCCTTAAAAAATCGTATTTATCGTAAACAGCTAATAATACAATGCAGCGTTTAGCACTATATAGCAGGTAGTAAGTTTATATATAGAAATTGCACCGCGCGGAAAAAAAGGTGCCGCTCTTAAATTATTGTTTTCTCAAGTTGTATGAAAGCTAGCGGTAAGAATAAAACATTATTTTACAGCTGATAAAATATTCAACACTTTTTAAAATAAACTCAAAATCATTATTTCCACATATAAAGTTTTTATTTGCGTTTGAAAAACAAAAACAAATTAATTTTTTTAATTAATTAACTATTTAATTAGGTAATTAAAGTTTTAAAATCACAAAATAATTTTTTCTGATTAGGCAATTATTTCAGCTTTCTATAGACACCTTATTTGTAATTTTAGCATTTTTATTTACTGAGATAAAAATTATTTTTTAAACCCGCAATTTTACCCGGGACATGCCCAATTTTGGATAGTTCCCATGGTGTAATTTTTTGTAACTTTTATTTGTGGGCTACTAATGCACCAATCAACCAACCCTGAAAATTGCAGCTTGTTACTAATTTTGTTAACCAAAATTTTTTTCCTGATCGTACTATATATGAAAGGATATTAAATGCAAACAATAATACATGAGCTAGCACTTTGTTAGTATTGTCTAGTTCTCTAACGTACCTTAAAGTAACTCTCTTCTTAATACGATGTCCTAAATCTGAGTAACCTCTGTGCATAGGTCGATCGAAGTTCCTTGCGATTGGAGTGTTGGGTTCCGAGCTTTGTTTATCTACGAGAATAGGCTTGGGTTTGAGCATCGAGGAGGGCAAGACGGACCCCGTGGAACTGACCCCTGTGGACACCTAAAACATACGTCATACAGTATATATAGCAAATAGTTTTTAGTCTTTACCTCAATAGGTTATTATATCATATCAAATATCGAGGTTTACCCGTCGAAGTGAACGAGTTACACTTTACAAATTTCACTCAAAATGAACGATCTGTGTCTGGTGCTTCTACACGTTTTAACATGCAAACTAGAAGGGGGAACTTGAATTTGTAATGTGTAGAACGGTCATTTTTCACAAAATTTGTATGGTGTAGTTCGTTCACTTCGACGGGCAAGCATCGCTATAGCATATAACTAAGTATGTTGAAAACTTTTACTCATCTCATGATTTACTCATGCTTTGGGATGCGAAAAGAGTTTTAAACATAGCAATCAAATATATCAATTAGCTTGTAGACCATACCGCAGTATGTTATGAACTTTCTATCATGATTTACTCATAATTCAGGAAGCCACAGTAGCTTATAATATTCGAATTAAAATATGAATTAAGTATGGTTTCGTTTTATTAAAAGTTATAATCTCTCATCTGCTGCCAATAGCAATATTTTTCTGTGATTTTGATTCGTAAATCCAGCAATCCAGGAAATTAGCGGAGTAGGTGTTTACTTTAAGGTTAAAATCCACCTCTCGCCTATTTATATTATCTGTTTACATCCCTATCCTGAACATCCTTTCATCCGTTAAGGGACTTCCAAAACTGGCTTAATAATAATAATAATAATAATAATAATTAACAGCTTTTATTGGGCTAAATCAGGCATACAACCTCTCAATTTAACCCAACTGTTTTACAGTACAGTCAGTTACAATAAATAGTTAGAAATGTTAGACATGTAATGTTAAAATGATCTTTAAAGAAATATAATATTAGCAATAAATTTCAATTAAGATTATTTAATTTATTACCATGAAATTTTAATTTGAAAATTCCTTATTTGGGTAAAAACTAAAAAGTCTGCTTGACTTTTCCCATTCGTCTACGTTTAAGTGTCATTCTTGTAATTGAACAAATTAGCTATTAGTAGGTTTAGTTACAAAAGTAAAGTAATCATCTAACAAATAATTTAAATATTAAATCAACATTGTTATTATTACAATAATAGAATATTATTATATTCTCAATTCAAATAATTTAAGTGAAAAGAAATTGAACTTAAATTAAAACTCTAGTAAATAAATTACCTAATCACAATTAAAAATTACCAATAAAATCTTTTTAAAATAATTTTACATTATATATGTAAATGCTACTAACAAATACTGTGCTTGACTGTACTGTTAAACAGTTGGGTTAAATTGAGAGGTGGTACGCCTGATTTCGCCTAATAAAAGCAGTTAATTATTATTATTATTGTTAAATTATAATATATAATGGACTATAGAGCTTATCAGTTTAGCACGCGGGGAGACGCGGGGAAAGCTTTTAAGGGTCCCCTAATTTAACATTACGCTTATGGAGAAAACACGGTTTTTGTAATTTTTGAGAAAACTACTCGACCGATTTCTGCGAATTTTAAATGAGAAATACAACACACATTTTTACGTGTTTTAAGCCATATAGAAAAATTGTAACAATTTTTTAAAACGATATAGATTCCATTAACATGTTACGATAATTTCACAACAGCGGCCAAGATGTACCAGTATAATATTATGCCCTTATGTACCATTATAATGTTCACACTTACGACCACAGAAGGGTTGAGGGGCATTGAGCCAGTGGCAGGAGGCCCCCCTCCACCCCCGCCACTCCCTGAAGTCGGTGGTAACGCAGGAAGCTCAATAGGAAGAGGTAACGTAAGAATTCGTTTTCTATCTTCCATGTACAGATCTATCAAAGTATCCAGCTTTGATTCGATGTCATCAACCTGGCACACACAAATATTATTAATTAAAAAGAAGAATAAATAAAATAATAATATACATATTAACATCATATTCAATTAGCTTCGTTTTTTCGATAATATTAACCATGAAATGACGTATTTGCATTTTTTTAACATTAAAAATAACTAACCTATACATTATTTATAGCGTCTGTACTTTAGATATATAGTAATAAAGAAAAGATAAAAAAAAGAATAATAATAATAGTAAGGGTTAATGTTATTCCATATTTTATAAAAGATTTACAAAATCAATTAATATACCTTACATTACAAAAAAAAAAAAAAAAAAAAAAATTAAAAACAACTTACATTACGGATACTGATTATGCTTTAGCCACCACATAATGCAAGATCTCTACATTAAGATTAAATTAGATCTGCATCAGTAAATCGGTGCTTCTGCGTCAAAAGCGAGCATCTACACTTTCCAGTTTGGCGACAAAACAACTATCTACACTTTCCGAGCAGCGATGTAACTGTACTAGTGGTCTTTTTTTAAATATTGCAGATACTTGCCTTCAGAATGTGTAAATAGTCGTTTTAACGTAAAACCGGAAAGTGTAGATGCTCACTTTTGTCTCGGAAAAATCGAGATCAGAATTACATTCTGAACTACACCAGTAAATCAAATCCACATGGATAAAAATAAATACGTAATAATTATGCTAGCTCATTTTTAGCACAATTTGTTCAATACAACATAATCTATTATATGCATGCTGCATAATAAATATGTTAAATAGCATAAATAATTATACTGTACAGTATATTTATTTATGTTGTTCTAATATAACATCATTTATGCTATGATGACATAAATGCAGCATAAATTACGTATAATTTATTCTTTCAGTGCAGATCAGTCAGTAAATTTGATCTATACATTCAGATACTAACTGGACACTAAGAGGGTTTGTGAGAATTTGAGGGTGCATTGAAAAATTAATAAAAAATCAACAATATTTTATAGCCAGTACTTTCAATTTAGTTAATAATTTAGTAAAAAAAACAACTAAACTTCAAAAATATCCTAGAGTTACTTTACTTGTATCTGACATGCAAGATTAAGACCAAGTTGATATTACGTCACTAAACTGTTGCTCTCAAGTCCCCAATTATTTGATATAAATATATAATTTTAAAATATATAAATACTAATAATTAAACTACTTTATTTTGAGCACAAAATTTTTTAAGAAACAAAAGCATTATGTTGTACAGTATAAATATTTATGAAATAATACTTTAGCATATGCCCTAATGATGTAAATGAAATACAGTAAAAATTATGTTAATTATTTTTCTCTACACAGATAAAAATATATACGTAATAATTATGCTCGCGCATTTTCAGCATAATTTGTTTAATACAGCATAATCTATGCTATACTGCATAATAATTATGCCACAATGCATAAATATTATGCATTGTGGCATAATTATTTAACTTGTTCTAGTTTAGCATAATTTATGCTATAATGACATAAATGCAGCATAAATTACGTAAATTTATTATTTCCGTTTATGTAGTCATTTACGTGCTCAACTCGAAATAGCTTGTTTTTGAACTAAAAGCTTGGAACCCGGGTTGAAGAAAAAAAAAAAAAAAAAAAAAAAAAGAGCACCCAAAGATTTTGGTCCGGGCGGGTGTTCGAACCAGTTTAAATTTACAGCTCTAGTACATACATTATTTAATAGCATCACCTACCTGTCGTTCAACCTTGACGACCCGCGACGCGAGACTGATTTTTGATGCGTACACGTCTTTTGCCTTGGAGCCCTGCTTGCCCAAGATTTGGTCCAATCTACATAGTAGAGAAAAACAAACACTAGTCGATCACCATAGCAACGTGCTATAAAATAACAAAAACATTTGCCTTTAATTTTCAATTATAATAATGAGGCTATAGAATATGAAGCACTCTGTTTATTTTAATTTACTGGGCTTATTTTTCTTGTACTAATTAGTTTTTACTTCTATTATATATAATAAAAGTAAAAACCTCATTAAAATTATTATTATTATACGTTTCAATCCAGGTATAATTAAATTAGCTTATTTTTCAGATTTATAATTGTTATTTTAAATATGCATTTTTTTTATTGTATTTATATGTTTTGTTTTTATGTTTGTTTTTTACAGGAGTATTATTAGAGAAATGATGGTTAGTTAATTAAGATTGCAATCAAGCTGCACGCATGCACCTTTGTTAGTAAATATTTAAGTGCATTTCTTATAGATAGAAAGTGTTTAAAGTATTTTGTTAGTAATTGCAATATAGAATTAGAAAAGAAGAAAAAATGCAAACAATTTTACGTGATTTTTTTTTTTTAAATATGCTTTTTAAATTTCTTTCCTTTTTATTTATATATTTTTTTGAGTTTACTTTAAAATAATAAGTGTTTTAAACCTTGTATACAGTTTTTGAAATATATGGAAGTGTTGTATGATTAACGGCAATGATGTCACTTAAATTTTAACGATAAAAACGTTTATGACGTCAAAAGCGTTACAACCAACATTTTCGTTTAATTTGACCTTTAAGAAGCTACTTTTTTTCTAGATTTGTACACGCTTAAGACGTCACTAATGTTGTTATTATTTTTTTTTTTTTCATTTTTTTTTTCGTTAAAATTGTTATTGTTTAGAGACGTCATAACCGTTCATTCCACAATAAATAAATTTATAGAATTTTAAGAGAAAAGAAGCACCAAAAAGTTTTTAAAAATTTAGTCTTTCTGTGCAACAGATGATTTGAAAAGAGGGGTTGCTTATTTTTGAAAGAAGCTCTATGACAAATGAATAGAACAGAAATTAGGGGAAACTATAATCAGATCTTGCTAAGTAGCGTGATATGATTGGTTTCACTAATTTTCATGATTTTTAATTGTCATGCCGTTGCATGATACCGTTGCAAAGTATAAAACCATTTTAGACCATTCGTGGAACAGGAAATCTAAATTTTTGATAACGTGCTTCTTTTCTTAAGGATTAACCTTAGACGGTGACGGAACTTCTTCTTCTTTTTTTTTCTTTTTTTTTAATTTCAGCATAAATTTATATTGCTTTCAATAGCACGTATAACAAATTTCAAATCGATTTATCCATTGGTTATGTGGAGAAAAAATAACATGAGAAATTTAGGACGCTCTATGCCCACCATGTTATATTTTTTACTGCATATACGATTAAGAAATCGATTTGAAATTTGGTGCACATACTATTTAAGGCAATACAAATGTATGCTTAAAATTAAAAAAAAAATAAATAAATAAAAAAAGTTACCACGTAAAAAAAAAAAAAAAAAAAAAAAAAAAAAAAAAAGTTGCGTCTGAAAGTCATTATTAAAATTGTATACTTAAAATGTTTGAAATTGTAGTACAGTATGGTTACTAAAAAAATTTATTTCTTTTAGCATATGGCCATACAGTGCAATCAGATAGAGATTTTAGTTGACGCAAAACTCTATCTAAATTATACATATTATTTCCATATGCCAATAAAAATCAATATTTTAATAAAAAGACTGTACAAGGTTGTTAAACACTTATAATTTAAAGTAATATATTTAGTTGTCTTCTATTTTAGTTTAGACTCCGTTCCCCTCTCTCTTACCTGAACTGTAAATTTTTCACTCGATTTAAAAGATCAGCATGCCCAGAAGAGTATTGCTCAATGACATCTTTAACATCGTACGGTTTAAGTGCTTCCCTAAATTTCTTTCTAGCTACATAATACTGGAGCTATGAACAAAGTGAGAAGAGAAAGAAAAAAAAAATAGTAACATTCAGTACACACATATCAAAATAGCTTGCCAAGCATCTTATTGCAAACATTACAATCTTTCCGTCTGCAAATATTTATTAAAAAAAATAATATTCTGCGCATCAACAGCACTGAAAATATATATAAAAAACAACAACAACAACAAACAAATGTATGTCATATATTATTATTGTAATATGTGTGTATACATAAGGTATCGATGTTATTGAGAATATAATGTCTATCTCGTATTTTGTTATGAGAAGCAAAATGCCTATCTCGTTTTTTGTTAGCAGAAGCAAAATCAAGATACAAGATAAGGACACGCTCGGACAATTTGGGGCACCGCGAAATTCAAAATGAGCGTCTAAGCCAATCAGCGCTCCAGTTGAAGGTCACGTGATCAAAATTAACTAATCACAACGCTGCTAAAATTATCATGGAACCAGTTGGTGTCCCTACCTTGTATGTAGAATCTTGGCAAAATGTGTAACTCAAATGCCATCTACATTGCGTTTGGAAACGAGATAGACATTTTGTTTCTCATGACAAAAAACGAGATAGATATTTTGCTTTCTCGTGACAAAATACGAGATATACATTTTGTTCGCAACAACATCGATATATAAAATATTTAGTTTATTTCTACCCACGCTAAATTAGACTTGCTTTATCTAATGCAATTACATTTGGTTACGTAAAGACATAATGGTCTGAAAAATAATAATAATAATAAATATCAATGATAAATACCAAGATGGTGCTATAATAATAAATCGAGGGTGCTCCGCTATAATGTCTTAAGTCCATTTGACCTTAAAAAATTGCTTCATATGACCTGAAACGGCATTATTCAAAATTTGAAATCGATGTGAATTTTTTCCCCAACACGGCAAACATAAATTTAATAAATTATTCAGATACATATAAATAACTCTTTAGTACAAAACCAATAACTTTTTTGGAAAAAATTTTAAAGAGTAACTCGTCAGTATAAACGTAATTTCTTTAGAGGTAAATAGTTAACTCTTTAGATTCTAAAAAATTTGGTATAAAAACGAATTTATTATAAAAAAAAAGTCTAAGATAATTTTTTCCGTGAAGGTTAGTGGACTTTTTTTTTGCCATATTGTGTTATTGTGCTATACACCTATCCCAGTCCCAGTCAAGACATTGTCTTATCGACAAAGGTAAGGACTTTCCAATTAATGGAAAAGCACACGCGGGCCGGCCGTGTACGGCCTTAAGACACTATAGCGGAGCACCCTCGATATATAATATGTATGATGGTCCCATCTTATGAATTTTACGTTTTTTATAAACTTTTTTAAGACCTGTATGCCTTTAATATAACGGAGCATACATTAACACAACAGTAAGTTTTGATTACTGGACGTATTGTGCATGCTTCTTTTTTTTTTTTTTTTTACTGGTTACTAAAAAGAGAAAAACAGAAAGAGAAAGATAGTGAGAAACAAGATTTGTAACTTAACGTGAGTAAGATTTTTTTTTTTTTTTTTTTTTTTTGTGTTAAAACTTTTTTACGTGAGTAAAAAAATATTAAAAAATAAAATAAAAAGAGAGAAACACATTCATGGTTAGACGTACACAAGATAAAGCAGAAAGAAAATTAAAACAGATACAAAGTTTCACATACATAGGTTACTATTGTACACAAATAGAAGATAAAGAATAGCAGACAAACCGTATATGAAAAACACCAAAGTTATGTACAATATGATAAACACTAGCTTTTATTAACAAATATGGTTTCACTCAAGTTTTTCTCGTAAAGTGTTGAAAAATTTTAGTACATTTTGTTGTTGTTGAAATAATGAAATTTAATATAAATATATGCATAAAAAATACTTTTTTAATTAGAATGATTATTCATTATAATATACTTATAATGTATGAGTTTGATTTTTAAATTAATATTTTTCATGGTGCAAAAATCATACTTAAAGCGATACTTAACCCTAAAATTAAGTATTTTCTGATCTTTTCTAAAACATTTTAATAGTAATCAGTCGTTTATTTGGCTTTTTTAGTCCGAGGGATAAGCGACCCCCGCGAGGGTAACGATAAAAAGTATACACGATACACGCCCCTCTACTATGAGAGTAAAAAATTTGTTTCGCTTGCTAAGCTTACCTGCACAGATTTTTTTACTCGTCAAAGTTTTCCTCTTTACCCTCGCGGGGTTCGCTTATCCCGCGACCTAGAAAAGTCAAATAAACGACTGATTTCTAAAATATTATTTTTGAATAGAACAAAAATAACTTATTTTTAGGGTTAACTATCAATTTAAACTATTTAGACCCCCTAATATAAATTTTGATTTTAATTTTTTTTTTTTTTTTTTTTTTTTTTGCCTCGAAAGTGTAAAAGAATTTTGATGATACTGGATGATGGAAAATTGACTTAAACTTAATTTGAATCGACAATTTTTGTTTGCTTTCTTTAATGATTTTCTTCTTTGCTTTTCCTATATGTAACATTTTAATTTCCATGATGGATTTTGCATATAAATTGTCTTGCAAAAAAGTGAGAAATGAAGTAGGTGCAAAATGTGAGTGATTAATATTTGCAAATTAAAATTAGTGTTTATAAAAAATGGTCCCACACTTAAATATTTCGTAAAAAACCTTGTACGCAGATTAACAATATTTCAGAATTAACGGTTATGACGTCACTAAACGATAAACCTAATGATAAAAACGATAAAGACGTCACAAGTGTTAGAATCACAATGACATAACCGTCAAGTGTAATTTTTGAAAAATGATTTGTTTAGATTTAGTTGTAACGCTTGTGACGTCACTTACGTTCTTATCGTTGTCAACATTTAGTGACGTCATAACCGTTGATTCTACAGTACCTTAATCAACTGGATGCACTCCTTATTCTCAAATAATTTTTACCAGATAAACACCAAAATTTTACAAAAAAAAAATCGTTGAAAAGCTTGTACACAGTTTTGCAATCATTTAAGTACTGTGGAAACAACGGTTATGACGTCACTAAACTTTGAAATTTGAACGATAAAAAACGTGACGTCACAAGCGTTGGGACCGAATAAGAAAATTGTAGATTTACAACGGCTAGGTTTAACGTTTATTTCATTGTGATTCTAACGCTTGTGACGTCATTTACGTTTTATCGTTAGATTGTCAACATTTAGTGACGTCATAACCGTTGATACCACAATAATTAAAGCAAAACTGTGTACAAGCTTTTTAATGATTATTTTTCTAGAGTGAACGTGTTAAATGTTATTCCTATCAACGAAGCTGAAGATAACGTAAAGCAGCGACTGCGCATTTCGTGCGTCTTTTGCAAGATTTAATTCTTGATTTCCGGTATTTTTCACGTTTTGATGGCGGAAAAATATTATCATGTGTAATTTTTTTTTTTTTTTTGGAAAATTTGAATTTTTACCGGAAATAGATCTTGATGATTGGGCAAATTCGGAAAAGATGAACGAAATGCGCAGTCGCTGCCTTAATGACATTTTATGTAAACCTATAAAAACAGGAAAAGGAAGTGCCGGAAGCGGAAATCACGTGACAGTAAAAGTGGGAGAAAACTTCGCAGTAGCAGCAAGCTAGGTCTGAGCTCCTCCCACTTTTAACATCCCGTGGTTTCCTTTTCCGGCACTTCCTTTTCCGTTTATTAGCTTTACGTAAAATGTCACTTTATTAACTGATAAAGGAATAACTGTTTTGACTGTTTTGAAGCCGACTATAAGCAATTTTGCTCACATCCGCTTGCTTTTTGACTTACTGCGCATGCGTAGTATGTAGAAACGGAAGCGAATGTAACCAAAATCACTTATAGTCAGCTTCAAAATCGTTGTTCCTTTACTAGTCAATCTTCAGCTTGGTTGATTCCAATAACTTGATTAGAATCCGAGACAAGAGGGTGTTTCGGGCTGAAATGCATTCTCATCTTATTTGGAGATTTTTTTAGTGTACCGTACAAGTTTTTCACGACTTATATTTAATAGCGTGGTAGAGACACATGACATGACATGACATGACACATACAAACAAGTGTACGTACACTGTCGTGCATACAAAACAACCACAATAACTTGACCACTCGTGCAAGCTTGCTTCGCTGATATAGGACAGATTGATAAGAGTAGAAAACCAAACTAAATATTGATGTGTGATGATATTGCGATATGTGGTGGAGGGAGGGGGGGGGGGTACCTCATCTGTACACTCTTGACACGGCCCAGTAAGTCCACGTGACCCGCAGAGTATTGTTCGATCACGTCCTTGACATCGTAGGGTTTGAGAGCCTCTTTGAACTTGCGTCGTGCCACAAAGTACTTCATCTGTAATATTGGCCCATACACTCTCTATACATCACATTTAAAGCCATAGACCACACATAAAACAAATGCATGAGTGCTGTTTTTTAAGAAGGGGGAAATCAGGTACTGACTAAAAAATTGTAAAGACAGAAAAATCTGAAATTTTGGACAGTGATACATTAGGATATGGTATCTTCAAAAATGTAAAAAAAAAAAAAAAAAAAAAAAAAAAAATGGGGGGTTTACCATGCTTATGATTTTTTGAAGTGTTAGTCCCATAAGAGCCCATGTTAATTTCAATAATTATTTTCTCTCTTATCTGATGGTCATGAGTTCTAAATTTTTTATCATAGGTAGCTGTTACTGTTGACTTTCAAATGGCATCATAAAGTTTGCAAATTTTTGCTTTAGATTTTGAGATACTACAAGCCATCTGAATACAACCCTTATGTGAAAAATATGCAAATTTCACTTAATTTGTGAAACAATGCCGTTTGAAATTCAATAAAAGATTGGTTCATTGCAACTATTAGTTCTTTTGTTTCTATAATGTTTTTCGTAAACCCTGTTCTC
This sequence comes from Ecdyonurus torrentis, assembly GCA_949318235.1. NCBI lineage: Eukaryota > Metazoa > Arthropoda > Insecta > Ephemeroptera > Heptageniidae > Ecdyonurus > Ecdyonurus torrentis. The sequence goes on along the minus strand of OX439128.1, from coordinate 52,447,756 downwards.
TTACACCAAAAAATGCGCATTACATTTGATTAACCATAGCTGATCGTCATTTTAGGGGCAAAGAACAGGGTTTACGAACAGCATTAGTGAGAGTGTATCTATATGCCACTTGTTGGAGTCAGCTAATACTTCGCTATACTAGAGGGATACGTCTAAGTCAAACTTACATAAGAAGTGTTTTGTAGCAATTGTGAGTGTATAATATTGGCACGAAGACAAAACTACGCACAGTTGGGAGTAACATCTACACTGTTGAACTATAACATTTACATGGTAACAAAAACTACTGCAGATTTATGTGATTTTTACATCATCTCCTTATCACGTGTTGGTTTTATCACGCAATCCGTTCTCAATTGTATCTTACACTCAGAAAATAAATATCTACTCAACGTACAAATATTTACAGAGTATATTTCACTCTTTTTACTAAAAAATTGATTTCTATATTGGTTTACAATCAGATGGAGGTTTAAATTGACGCAAAACTCTATTTAAATACATGTTATTTTCATATTTAAACTAAATTTACCATACTTTACTAGTCATGAAATAAACCACAGCCACAATACAAGAAATGTGAAATCAAAAAATACAAGTATTCATAAAAGAACTGAAATGTATGGACCTTTTTGTGGATGTTTGCAGATATTTAATAATTTGCCTACACATATTTAGACAGATTGAAGATCATATCATGTTTAAAAAAGCATTGAAAACGTTATTATTAAACAAACTATATTATTCAATTGATGAATTTTTAAATGACCAAATATAACAGATCTCTCCTATCTATTCTCATTAATATTAACTATTTTATAATAATATATGATGTATATATTTTCTTTTTATTGTGTAATTATTGTATTATATTGACTATCATTTCTAATTGTGAATTTTTATTTGAATATATATATATATATATATATATATATATATATATATATATATATATATATATATATATACATACATACATATATATATGTCCATAGAATTCAATTTTTTAAGTAAAAAAGACTATACTGTACAGACATTTTACTTAAAGGCATAGACCACATAAAACAACAATTGTGCTTTTTAATGAATAAACACGAAATGGGATCTTCAAAACTTATGATAATTTTTATCAGAATCAGAATGCTTATGTAGCCCCACGAGAGAGAGAGAGAGAGAGAGAGAGAGAAGAGAGAGAGAGAGAGAGAGTGAAAATACTGTAAAGTATGCAATTTGAGTGACAATTCATGTTTCTGACGTCAGAAACATGCAAAAATTAGTAGAAAATATTGTGCGGGTTGCATGAATCAAAATTTTCTGATCACTGCTACGGAGCTACAGTTGCGTTTTAAGACAAACTAAAGTTAGTTATGTAAGTCCCATTTAGTGTTTTGTAATATAAATGCTTGTGTTTTCTTCTGGTCTATTCCTTTAAGGCAATGTAAAACTTTATAGTAATATTTTCAAATATCAACACTTATTTCTTATAGTGCAATGTATGAAATGTTTGAGTTTTAAACCTATTAGCAGTTCGTTTTTTCAGTGTATACACGAGGAGTGTATTGTTGTTTTTAATCCTGGGGATAATTCTGAAATATGTGACGAGGGGAGAAATGTAAGAGTCACATAACTTCACGGGTTATAAGAGAATCAGCTTATATTAAGTTAGTATTGTTGTCACTGCAGTGAGCCCCTGCGACTTAGGCAACCAGTTGCTTCTATATGTAACACAAGTTGCCTAGATCGCAGGCTGCCACATGGCAATAGCAAAAACTATACCTCTATCGATTTCAGAGTGGAGAGTTCTACTTATTTTTAAACACAGACACAAATAAATACGTAATAATTATGCTAGCTCATTTTCAGCATAATTTTTACATATTAACTAGTTATTTTCCTATACCACCCATGTTATTGAGTGATCCAACATGGCGTTGACTTTAACATGCGACTGCATACACCCTATACATCGTATAAGATACAGTTACGGAATAAAGTGCATTATGTCACTGCAAGCCTGCTATCTCCTGCTGCTCTCCTGATCACTTGGAGCACCTAGAGATGACGACCTCCTTGAGAAACATGATATATTTCAAGTTTATTAGTAGACAGAAACTACAGAATAAAGTGCATTATGTCACTGCAAGCCTGCTACCTCCTGCTGCTCTCCTGATCACTTGGAGCACCTAGAGATGACGACCTCCTCAAGAAACATGATATATTTGAAGTTTATTAGTAGACAGAAACTACAGAATAAAGTGCATTATGTCACTGCAAGCCTGCTACCTCCTGCTGCTCTCCTGATCACTTGGAGCACCTAGAGATGACGACCTCCTTAAGAAACATTATATATTTGAAGTTTATTAGTAGACAGAAACTACAGAATAAAGTGCATTATGTCACTGCAAGCCTGCTACCTCCTGCTGCTCTCCTGATCACTTGGAGCACCTAGAGATGACGACCTCCTTGAGAAATATGATATATTTGAAGTTTATTAATAGACAAAAACTACAGAAAAAACACTACAAAAAAAAAGAATAATAATAAAAACACTCGTGGTACATAAAAATAGAACAGTTTTATATTAAAACGACCTTGACATTTTTATTATTATGTAAGTTTTATACTTCGTGGATACCTGCCAACTTTTATTAAATGATAAAAAAAAAATATTAGATGCATAAAAATGAAACGAGAGCAAAATTTGTATACTATAAAACTAATAAAGTTATATTGAACAATTGATTCAGTTTTCTTAGTTTATTAATGTTCGTGACATCATTTACGTTTTTGTTTGTTTGTTTTGTTTGTTTGTTTTGTTTGTTTGTTTTGTTTGTTTTGTTTGCTTGTTTGTTTGTTTGTTTGTTAAGATTTCAACGCTTAGTGACGTCATAACCGTTGATTCTTTAATTAGTTCTTCAAATAATTTTTATTGCATAATTATACTTATAAAACTTAATTATTTAATATATCTGCTTTTTCAGATTTTTACAGTAATTTTACTGTTTTTTAAATATATTTTTGATTTTAAAAAGTGATTTTTTGTATCTCTTTTTGTAAATGTTTGAACTTTGAGCTAACAATAATTTTAAAAAATAAATTACGTAATTTATGCTTCATTGAACACTTGCTATATTGTAGAGCCCAAATGTTGTTATTTTGTAATAACATAATTAAGTAATTATGCTGAACTATTATGATATGCAGTATAATAACTTTACAATATAGCATAAATTATGTTGTTATGTTTGCTACATTGAGCAAGCATAATTATTACGTAGTTATTTAATAATGTATGTGTAAACGTATTTTCAAATGCCCCCCTTCCCCACAAAAAAATCTTGAAAAGAAGAAAAAATTCACTTAAATTTTTAAAAAAGCCAAATCTTTTAGATACCTTTTTTTTTTTTTTTTTTTACACTTTAAAACGTATGAGTACCAACTTTGCAAAAGTGTAATGTGTTTTCAACATGGTCTTACTTCAAGTGTTTGAAACGTGTTTACAAAGTAATTTTATATAATATCCTTAACGTGTAATTGTAACATGGTTGTTCAATCCATGTTTAATTTAACTTGAATAAATCATTTGTATGAAAACTGAACCTCTTGTTCAATGTAACTCTCGCCCCTCAATTAGCATTACAAATTTTGCACTAATTAATGTAATTTTAATTTATATACTACACTAAAAAAACACATCGGTCTAGTGGTAATGTTTATCGTCAGAGTCAGTCACTACTTTGGGAGTATAGGAAGGTAAATATTTTAATAATGATAACTACAGGTGAAGTAGTTAGCCAGGTAGTACAAAGGTAAATCTTATATAATAATGGTAACTACAGGTGAAGTAGCTAGCCAGATAGTACAAAGGTAAATCTTATAATAATGATAACTACAGGTGAAGTAGCTAGCCAGGTAGTACAAAGGTAAATCTTATGTAAAAATGATAACTACAGGTGAAGTAGCTATCCAGGTAATGTAGCAAATGTGTACCTTAATCTATTATTATTATATTGGTAAGGAAATGCTTGGACACTAGACACGAGATTTTTTCAGTGTAGGATATTTTAGTAAAATTCCATTTTCATATAACATTTCTTGCCATTAATTTATAATATTACACAAAATAATAAATTTGTCTCAGGTTAGAAAGGCATTGCTTAAAAATATAAAAAATAAATCAAATCACATCAAAATATTAAAGAAATAATCCTAACATTAAAAACAATAACATGAAACCATTTAAATTTATATTAAATCAATTAAATTACCAAGCAAAAATTTGTTGTCTTTGTAATATAAAAATTTAACTATTAGTAAGTCATTTATGTCTATGCAGTAAGCTCTCGATTTTGTGAAATGCTCAGTTGGGTTCACAGCAGACTTCAATATGAACATAAAAATGTTAAAGTTCTTGAGTTTGTGAAATTCAAATTTTTGACATGAAATGTTCATAATGCCTTGCGATATAATAAAATCGACAGTTTACTGTAAACGTTTATTTTTACTATACTTTTTTTTTTTTGCTTTTTTTTTCTCTAAAAAAGTTATTCAATTTTACTTAACTTTCTCTACAAACATCAATAACTATGAATCTTTATGTTGCTTAGTAATTTTAACGGTCGTTGCTACTACAAGCATGATCGACCCATAAGACAAAATCTTAGCAACGGATCAACAACGAAAATGTTCCTAGGAACCTTTTTCCATATAAAAATAACACGGTTAATAACAACACGTGTAATTTTGAGGTTTTTAACGGATTTTTTATAACAATAGAAAAAAATGTCGTCAATTTTGCTTGTAGAAGAAGCCGTAAATATAATTTGCTTTAGTTAATTACAGATTAGATTGCACATGCGCAGTAAGTGGCTTACCTTACGTATAAAGCGGATAGCTCCCTTGTGTTGGCCGGTCAGCTGCACGTATCGCGGCTCGTCCTCCTCATCTGCAAAAACCACGTCAAGTCAGCCATGTCATCTCTCTTAACACAAAGTCACACTCTCTATTGTCATCACTGCACAATACAGTACAGCCAATGTCACATAGACAATTCATTTTTAACTATAGAAATGAGGGATTTAGCTTTTTATATGTTCAAAATAAAAACTAGTGAAATTATGACATTTTTATGGTTCAAAATTGAATTATTTAGGTCCATATTTAAAATGTACTGTATATTTACACGTAAAAAGCATTAATGGCTCAAAGAAGGATAAATTACGTAATTTATGCTGTATTTATGTCATAATAACAAAATAATGCTAAATTAAAACAACATAAATAATTATGTATTGTAATATATTATTATGCTATTGTAATATTATGCAGTTAGCATAAATTATGCTGTATTGAACAAATTGTGCTGAAAATCAGCTAGCATAATTATTATGTATTTATTATTGTTTATATTGGCACAGAACACAAAAAAGAACTTCTATCATATATGATATATATGTACTTTTATCGATAGTGTATAAACTCATCAAATTAACGTCTATCAGATGCACCAAAATAAATAAGTAATTATTATGCTAGCTGATTTTTAGCATAACTGGTTCAAAACAACATAATTTATGCTATACTGCAGAATTACTATGCTACATAGCATAACTATTATGTTGTACAGCATAATTATTCATGTTCTAATTTATGCTATAATGACATAAATACAGCATAAATTACGTAACGTATTATTCCTGCGCAGTACATTTTGAGACGAACACTTGAAACTAATCAACTCAGCTAAAAAGTTAATTTAATTTACAATCCCATCAATTTTAATAATGATAATTGTAATCCAATATTTTTTTAATATATAAGTAATGATATTTAAAATAGTTTTAAATAAAATTACTTTAAGAAGTTTCAAATGATTCGATGTTTTATATACATGACAAATGAGATAAAAAAAATTTGTGTCGATCAATACTAGTACATGTTCCACAAGGCTTTCACTTTAACATCTATTTGTATTGAGTTTCATTTTTTTTATAGTTATAAATAAATTATACAACTTCAATATATTTTACGTACTAAATTACAGTGCGCACAATTTTATAATTTGCTTAGAATGATATTTCCACTTCATCAAATTGAACATTTATTGATTTTTAAATTATAAATTACATGATTTGCAAAGAGCTATAGCCAATAGGTAAATTTTTTTGAAGTATCTTCACATTTTTTAAATCAATGTTGACAAATTATTTTGTTCCGATCACTCATGTTTTTTTTTTTTTTTTTTTTTTTTAATGTAAAAAGTGATTAGCCAGTGGAAAATGTATTCAGTTGTTGATATCAACTTCACTTTAACAAAAATAACCATTGAAAATTTTCTATACACAGTTTCACATTGTTTTAAGTATTAACGGTTTTGACGTCACGTTCTAACGAAAAAAATCGTAATTATAAGAAATATAGGTGTAAAAAACACAACTTTTTTCATAGTCCTAAAGTATTGTCCACCATGTAATGTAAAAGTTAGGAGCATAGACGTGGTGTCAATGTATAAACAACAAAATCATGGACGTGGTGTCAATGGATAAACAACAAAATTACAACAATGTAAACAAATAGAATAGTTCACACATTTTTTTTTAATTACAAGTGAACGGCTCCATTTAATTACATTATTCACGAATAGCATAAATTACGTAATTTATGCTGTATTAATGTCACAATAGGATAAATTATGCTAAATTGGAACATCATAAATATTTATGCTGTACAACATAATATTTATGCTATTAAAGACATAATTATTATAAAGTATAGCATAAATGATGTTGTATTGAACAAATTATGCTGAAAATTTTGTCCATGTTCCAACTTTATTTATCCGTCGAGGCGCGCAGCTTGTACAATACACGTGAGCAATAGAGAAGTTTATTATTATTTTTTTTTTATTTGTTAACGTTTAGTGACGTCATAACCGTTAAAACATTGTATAATACTCTGTACAAACTTTTTTTTTTTTTTTTTTTTTTAGAGTTTTGAGAGACTAAAACATTGCTAATTTATCAACAATTTGAGAATTTTGTAAAAATAAAATTACACACTCGAAAACGGCACCATTTTAACAATTTGAACTATAATATTGTACAAATAACGATTATGACGTCACTGAGCGTTACTATTGTAACGTAAATAAATAACATGACATTACAAGCGTTATAAGAGCAGACCAGAATGAAATATTATATCGCAACGGCCACGTTTAACGGTTATTTAATTATGCTCTTAACGCTTATGACGTCATTTTAATTTTTGTCACTAACAGTTTAGTGACGCCAAAGCCGTTAATTTTATCATATCTATGATGTTGCGGCTAAACCACGCTTCTACTTTTAGCTGGTTTGCTTACTTTCACAAATCTACGTTTATCAGGATAGTCATAGAAACATACATCTACATTTAGCGCGACAACATGTAAAAAACACTTCTACATCTGTTTTCTTATGAAGAAGTGCTTTTTTTTTTTTTTACCTGTTGTCACGATAAATGTAGATGCGTGTTTCTATGGCTATTACGACAAACGTAGATGTGTGAAAGTAAGCAAACAGTAAAAGTAAAAGAGTGGTTTAGCCGTAACAGCATCGATATTTAAAATATGGAAAAACTGTATAATGGATTTTTTTTAGTGCATAATTAATTCAAGTATAATGGTAACGGCAGGTAGGAAAATGACAACAGGTAAATATTAACCTGAACCAGGTATTAATATAAAATGTCACCTAATGTAGGTGAGACCCAGGTTTAGTATGATTTACCTGCATTATTGTAGTATATCAATACCTGGGCCAGATCTCTGTTTACCTGTTGTAAATTACAGAATACGTTTTTTTTTCCGGGAATATTTCCATAAAAAATTGTTAATTAGCAATGTTTAATTATGAAGAACCTACCTTTGTTCTCGACGCTGATGATTTGTTGTAGCTAAAATAAACACCTTGAACACAAAATCAGGCACCGTCATGCAGCATCATCAGCAATCAACACAGATCATGCAGCATCTCATCGCATCTCATCAGCAGATATCATGGTGAAAACATTGAGTGGTCGCATGCAAGCCATAAGCATTGCCATACAAACGTACTGACACATTTCACAATAATCAGACATAAATTTCACTGTTTTTAGTATATTTGGCTGCGGTAATTTAACTGGTAATTAATATACGTCCTTAATTAGACCAAATTTAAAGATAATTGATTTAAAACAACGTTAAAGTTTATTTGTAAATGAAAGAAAATTAAATTTGACAATTAGGGTATAGCATAATATACGTACTTGATTCTACATTGCTATATTGTACAGCATAAATAGTTCTATTTTTTAAGAACGTTAATTATATGCTGAAATTATTATGTTATATATAGGGTGACTGCATTCATATAAAAGTCGACGCCATATGTGAGCACTAAATAACATGGGCAAGCAGGTATGAGACATATTTTGGCAATTTAAAAATACCTTGGCAATATTTTTAAGAGAATTGATGCTATAATAACTAGTTTTTGATTTCGTGAGGAAAATAATTATAACTTAAAATTAAGTAATTTTCTAAAGAAAGCAGATATAGCGATTAAGTTTGTCATAATGTAATTTATAAAGTACACTAGAATTTCCTAAGTATTTCAGCTCCATTAGAAATTTGTATAATTGTATTCTTTATTAAGAGGTCATGATTACCATTGAAATGCATTTTATTTTAGTGTGTTTTTCAACAATATAGAAATAATTTGGTCACAATACTTGGTAAGGTTTAGTTATTCACTGCTCCAGTATGGCGTCGAAGCGCATTCAGTATGATATCATGCGCCTAAACCCTATAATCGCTATACATCATAACATAAATTATGATGCTATATGCTGTATTTATCCAGCATAATTATTACGTATTTGTTTTTGTACGTGAATAAAAACAAAAATATTTATGCTACAGCCTAATTAGTATTTCCATTCAAATATACTCAAAATGAGCTTAGTACAATGCAACGAGGAAAATAAAAAGGAGGGTGCGTGTGTGGGCAATTTTATTACATTTTTTCTAAAAGTAGACATCACCTTGAATCGTATATATCTATGCTATATACGATATCTATGCGAATTTCAAATTTTATTATGTATTTGTCATCAGTTTTTGAAAATCTATAAATGACGTCACAAATAACTTATGCTTGTGAAGATAGGGAAAAATTACCAAACGTGACGTCATTTCGTTACTTTGGTGACTTTGAAATATTAATTTAAAATACTTAATGAACTAAAAATTAGAATTTCGCATTATCACTGTTGTTGCGAACAATATGTATATCGTATTTTATCACGCGAAGCAATAAGTGTAAGTCGAGCGCCATCTACATAACGTTCGAAAACAAGTTATACAAATTTGGCTTTTTGCTACGAGTGACAAATAACGAGATATACATATTGTACGCAACAACATCTATCTATACATATATATATATATATATATATATATATATGTATATATGTTGGCAACCATTGCCGAATTCGCTCATTGGCCGAAATAAGTGACCACGTCGCGGAGTGGCAATGCATTTTTGCCAAGATCCGAAATGCATCGTAATTTTGACCACGTTGCGAAGTGGTTTTTAACAAATGCCAAATTTTTGGCAAATACATTTTAGCCAGTTTGTGGAGTGGTTTTTGATAATTGCTGCAGCGTGGTCAAAATGTTTAATACGCAGGTTACGATATTCGGTATAAGTATGAATAATATCATATATATTTTTTTATTATTATAACACATCATTTTATATTATGGTTTTCAGTTAATTAAAATATTTATAAATTTATAAAAATGATTACTTATTAAATTTGACAAAAAAAAAATTGTCTATGGTCAACATTACGATGCACAAGTGCTGAATTTCGGATCTTGGCAAAATTGCATTGCCACGCTGCGACGTGGTCACCTATTTCGGCCAATGAGCGAATTCGGCAATGGTTGCCAACATATATATATGTATGTATATATATATATATATATATATATATATATATATATATATATATATATATATATATATATATATATATATTAATTCAGGACGATATCTTTTTTTACGTAGAAAATGCCATAAAATTACCCACTAAATATTTAATTCTTCCTCAATATAATTTAATTTTTCTCAGTTACATATGAACACATACTGCTTACATATACATGCACATTCACTCATGCTATACATAATTATCAAGTACATACGCTCAATTACACGGACACATGCACTGGAATTGTCTATTACATCGTGAGCAGGGATAAAGAAACTTTATTTAAGTTTCAATTTAAAAAAATAAAAAATTAAAATATCTAAAACCTGTCAAAAAAAGCACTAAAAAGCAATTTTCTTATGTAGAAATATTAATATATATAAAAAATATTCTTGTGTCAAAATATATAAATATAATTTAAAAATGTAAATTACATTTTTATAACGTATATTCGCTGTTTAATTTAAATATGAGAGAGAGAGAGAGTGTGTTATTTTTACACTTTGTGAAGTTGACTTTGATGTGGTTATATGTATATATGTGTGCATAAAGTTCAAAGTGGTGAAGAAGAAGAAGAAAAAGAAAAAGTTAAGAATCCTTGAATTCAAAATGACGAGAGAGAGAGAGAGAGAGAGAGAGAGAATTGAAGCTCTATCTTTGTTTTATCTTTCATAAGGTAGATAAAAGAAAAATGAATAAAATATTAAAATCTTGACCTTATATTTAAACAAGTTTAAATTTGATTCAAGTAGTCACGCAAATACAATCAAATATTTTATTTAATAAAAAAATAAAAATGAAATTGGTAATACTGCAATGAAAATTATAAAATGGTAATAAATATTCAAATTTGTATTACTAAGCAATAAAAAGAGCTATATATATATATATATATATATATATATATATATATATATATATATATATATATATATATATATATATATATATATATATATATATATATATATATATATATATATATATATATATATATAATGTTTTTTAATATCATAGCAATTTTATAAAAAAAAGGTTATAATTCATAATATTGCAACTATGCTTTTTTATTGCAGTAATAAATTTTATATTATATCACTTTTCTATTGTCGTTGTTAGAAGAAAAAAAATGTAATAACTTATATAAAAAAAAATCATTTCTGTTCAGTAAAAATCAGACTACGTAGCATATTTCATAAAATTCTAAAATTATAGAGAAAAAAAATGTACAGATGGTAAACTTGAAATCTGAATTCGCTTTGTATACCCAGTAAACACATACGTGTACTGGTCATTGATTGATGTTGAGAGCTTCAGTAGCCAGTTCAATGTAATCAGCTTGTCATCAGGATTACATTGAACTGGCTACTGAAGCTGCTAACTTGTATACAAATCAATATTGATTGATGTAAGCAGCTTCAGTAGCCAGTTTAATGTAATCAGCTCGTCACCAGGATTACATTGAACTGGCTACTGAAGCTGCTAGCATCAAGCAATGCTGCACTTCAAAAGGTACTTGTTTTACTAAAGTACACAGCGTATTATAAAGTTTACCATCTTTACGATATATTTGTCTATTTTCTACCCTCTAATTTCTCGTTCTGTTCTACAAGCAAAAATAAAATAATTTCAATATATAAAAGTGGATATTAATGTATTGTTTAGCGTAGTAGAAAAGAAGGCGTATTTTACAGCAGCAGGTAAAACTGTGTATGAAGTATAAGCACAGTGGGTGGGTCTGCCTTGGTGGGGGGTGCTCGCGGGCTGACTTCACTTTACCGCGGTAATAAGCCAAAGAATGACAGCATGAGTATTCTTCTAGTAAAGAACAAAATAACTGGAAAAATCCGTTACATTGTTTTCGTCATTTTAACGGGAAATATAAAGTGAAACCGAGAGTGGATAATTACTTTACATAAACATTAATTATATCTTGCAACTAAGCTGAATTTAAGTCGCTTAAGGAACTGACTGCGTATTTCGATCGTCTTTTTCGAATTTGCCCGATCGCCAAGATCTATTTCCGATAAAAGTTCAACTTAAAAAAAAAAAAAAAAAAAAAAAAAAAAGTATATTTTCCTGCCATTAAAACGTGAAAAATGCCGGAAATAACTAATTAAATCTTGCAGAAGACGCACGAAATGCGCAGTCACTACTTAACGTTATCTTCATACAGTGGTAATCAGTTTTATAGTGAGAATTATTCAGTTAAAGCCATAGACCACATAAAACAACATGACGTGCTTTTTAATGATTAAACACAAAATATGATTTACAAAACTGATAACAATTTTTAATAGAAAGTATAGGTGTGGCCCCAACATAAGAAAGCGTACGAATACTGGAAAGTATGCAATTGGCGTAAACATACCGGTTTCTGACGTCAGAAACAGGCATTAGAAACAAAACAAAATTAGTTATAAAAATGCTGTGAGGTTTGAATAAATCAAGATTTTCTGATCACTGCTACAGTTGGGTTTTGAGACATACTAATGTTATTTATGTAAGCCCCATCAATTGTTTTGTGATATAAATACGAATGGTTTATGCCTTTAATAATTAATAAAATTGCCATATTGCTTATAGCTAGTACATACAATAAGCGTCTAAATATCTAAACAGCCTGTGTGTGAGGGGAGAACAGCCGTGTAGGAACAGCTTGGCTGCATGCATTGCAGCCGTGCATGGTTGTTCATATTGTGAATTGATTTCTATTTTTGATTATCACTTTACATTCATTTAATTATAAAAGTTACGTATTTAACTATGGTAACATATCAATTTCTATAATAAAGTATCATGATGTCGCTATATAGTACGATGTACAATATGACCTTGAAAAACAGTTGTAACATCGGTCTTAGATATGGGATTTTTTCCACTTTAGGTCATTTGAAGGTCAAAAATATTTTTTAAGGTTAAGAAAAATTAGACATTATAGCGGTGGTACCACGACGATATATATATATATATATATATATATATATATATATATGCTTAATTGTGGTTACATGTTTAAAATGAAGTACAAAATTAATTATCTTTTCTTATTTCAGTTGTTAAATAACAATAAATAACAAATAAATAACAATAAAAATCTCATTAAAATTTCGCCATAACATACATTGTTCTATTTTATGAAAAATAGTTCAAAACTTTGTTTTGATATAAAGTTTGATTTAACAGGTGCTTCAATGTGCAGGCACTTACGAAACTGTGCAGGAAATACTTTTTCTTAACTTTATATTATATCAATTACACTGATAAAAAAACACGTGTGTAGATACACTGAGGTGAAATCATATGAAAAAAAAGAGCTGATTCTGTAAGCCGTTTTTCAATAATTTGTTTTTTTATTTTGGTCGTTTAAATTGATTCCCATAGGAATTAATAAACAAGCTACAAATCGGAATCAATAAACTAAAATGATCGGTATAATAACGAGTGGTATTGATTCTATCGGAATGTGAAAAGAAACTCGTTTTATTTCTGTAATTTAATTTTTTAAAGGTGTAAAAAAAAGTTTTTAATTATGAAATTACGTGAAAATTTTGTTTTTGTTTTTATTTTAAAATATAAATCACGAAAATACATGCAAATGTCAAAATAGGTAAAATTAAAGCTCAAATAATCTTAAAATAACAAATTTTGGGACTTAAAGCTACTCTCCAGACCTAACTGATTTTAATTCAATTGATAAAAAACGGGACACTCAGTAACATTATCAAATTTCCTTATTACCCAAATGTAACTCTGCAAAAGAGCTCAAAAAAATTGTTAAGTGGGCAAAACGTACTATTGATGACGTCATGACTAGTGATATTAAAAAAAAAAATAAAAATAAAAATAAAAAAAAACGTGTTGCGATTTGCATAAGTTGAAAATTTTCTTATACGTATACGGCGTCACGATTATTTGGGTTCTTGGACAAAATAATTTTGTTTTTAGAAATCTGAATAACTGTTTATTAAAATAAAAGGGCATGTTGTCTGGTCTGGAAAGTCACTTTAAGGTTGTGGTTTTTATCGTTTTTGTCATGTTTTTATCTCTTTTTTTTTTTAACTTTTACAGAATCGTACCCTAAAGCACTGCAGGTGCTACGTTGTAAGTATTTCTTATATCAATGATAACTGTGCAGTAGCAATTCAGATACGTTCAAATATATTTTAGAAATATGTTTTTTTCAGTGTCCTTACAATAAAAATAAAACCGTATTTAGCAATGAAAAGAAAATTATATAATATATCGGATATAAGATTTAATTTTGTACTTTTACAATTTTTCTAAATCCAATAATATTGGTAAAATATAAAAAAACTTATTCAGTATATTCAATACTGATAGAAAAATGTATAAAGTAAAATATTTTAAAATATAAAATATGTATGAAGAGAGAAAAAAAATGATTATTGGTTTTTTTACCACTTTTATTTTGTGACGTAAGTTTATAGCACATAATTTTAAATATAGCAACATTTTCTATAGCTGTGTTTGAAAAGTTTAGATATATTTGGAGAACAATAATAAATGAAGTGAGAGAGAAGAAGAAAGAAGGATTGTTTGTCAGAAAACTGTATGTACAAAAATGTTGCGGAGAGATGTGGATACAATTAGTTGCTTAAGTGAAAATGTTTTATTGCGTGTTTTGAGACCTCAATTTTTGCTATAATTATATAGAATATTTCAGCTTTTTTAATTGATTTTTTCTTATATTATTTTGAAAAAATATATTTTGCACCTCTTTAATACGCTTAACTTTAACAAGGATAGGTTTAAGGGGGTAGGCGACCGACTGATATCTCGCAAACTAGACAGTTGCGAAATATAATATTAACACAAAATAAAGAAGAAATGTTACTTAAAAGTTTGGTTACGTCAAACATGTGAAAACACGATCAAATATTTAAGTTATTCCACTTTAAAGATAACATGTAAATGTGGAAATTCAGAATTTAGCGTCAAATTTTAGCAAATTAGAAACTTTATTAAA